>JAJPUD010010953.1:37826-50804 GCA_023553655.1 Myrmecobius fasciatus | reverse complement strand
ATATATATATATATATATATATATATATATATATATATATATGTATAACTTTCTTCATCACTGAACAATAGAGACTGTTTTGAATCACCTCATTGTTGAAGAGAACAATGTCCATCAGAATTGAGCATCTTATAGTCTTGTTGCTGTGTATAATGATCTCCTTGTTCTGCTCATTTCACTCAGCAGCAGTTCATGTAGGTTTCTCCAGGCCTCTCTGAAATCATGCTGCTGGTGATTTCTTAAAGAACAATAATATTTCATGACTTTCATATACCATAATTTATTCAGTCATTCTCCAACTGATGGGCATCCATTCAGTTTCCAATTTCTAGCCAATACAAAAAGGGCTGCCACAAACATTTTTCCACATGTGGGTCCCTTTCCCTCCTTGAAGATCTGTTTGGGACACAGGCCCAGTAGAAACACTGCTGGGTCAAAGGGTATGCACAGTTTGATAACTTTTTGAGCATAGTTCCAGATTGCTCTCCAGAATGTTTGGATCCGTTCACAGTTCCACCAACAATGTATCAGTGTCCCAGTTTTCCCACATCCCCCTCAGTATTTGTCATTATCTTTTCCTGTCATCTTATCCAATCTGACAGGTGTGTAGTGCTACCTCAGAGTTGTCTTAATTTGCATTCTCTGATCAATAGTGATTTGGAGCAACTTTTCATATGACTAGAAATAGTTTCAATTCCTTCATCTGAAAATTGTCTGTATTCTTTGACCATTTATAGATTGGAGAGTGGCTGGAATTCTTATAAATATTAGACAATTCTCTATTTTAGAAATGAGGCCTTTATCAGAACCTCTTTAGCATATCTTGAATATATCCCCTCTTTTCTTCTCTGATGCTGCCCCCACCGTGGTACAGATTCCCATCACTTCATGCCTAGATTATTGCAATAGCTGCTAGGAGGTCTCCCTGCCACACGTCATACCAGTCTGTTCTCCTTTCAGTCAAGTAGATTGATTTTCCTAGGGTATAGGTCCTACCATGTCATCCCTCTACTCAATCAAATCCAGGGGCTACTTATCCACCTCCAGGACCAAATATACAACTGCCCTGTTTGGCATTCATATCCCAATCCCTCCTACCTTCTTACTCTTCTTAAGTTTTCCATCATAGAGAGCCATGTGCTCCTGCACCCAGTGACACTGACGGCCTCAGTATTGCTCAAACAAAACCCTCCATCTTCCCAGTCTGGCCATTTTCACAGATTGCTCTTCAGGGCTGGCAGGTTCTCCCTTCCCCTCTCTGCCTCCTTCCTTCTTTCAAGTGCCCCCTAAAACCCTTCCTTCCTTATACAGGAAACTTTCTACAGGAAATTCTCCTTTGGTTGCTTCCTATTTATTCTGAATGTAGGTGATTTGCACATAGTTCATTGCATGCCATTTCTGCCATTAGAATGTAAACTTGTGGAGGTCAGGGCTTTTATCCTTTTGCCTTTCTTTGTATTCCCAATACTTGGTACATAGTAGGTACATCACTAACTGATGGACAAAGAGTTTCTCTTCTTCTTTTTTTTTTCCTGAGGCAATTGGGGTTAAGTTAGTTGCCCAGGGTCACACAGCTAGGGAATGTTAAGTGTCTGAGACCACATTTGAGTTTTAAGTTTTAAGTCAGGTTCTCCTGACTTAAAGGCTGGTGCCCTATCTGCTGCACCACCTAGCTGCTTCAAGAGTTGCTCCTCTTATGGCTGGATGCAGGAGCTCAATAAGAAGTGAGTATGAGGAGCGCGATGTTCCTAAGGCTCTTGACCTCTGACCTGGGGTTCCTAGAGGGTAGGGAGGAGCTTGAGCTTTCTGGCACTCTCATTCAAAACAGTGCCCTGTGCGGAAGTCTTTTGCCATTCATTCCTCTTCTCTAAAGCTTAGCCAGTTTCTAAATAGACTTTTTATGCTTAGGAAAGATTGCTCCCGGAAGCTGGTCAAGGTAAGGAAGACAGGAGTATCTTTTGAATGTGCAGCTTTGAGAAGAGAAAAAAGGAGACATCTTATTGAGAGGAGTTAAGGGGTATAGACAGTTTTTGGAAGGTGATGAATTAAAACCCGAGTTGATGGAACTTTTTCCACTGTTTGATCTCATTGTGGAATTTTTCCTTATTGGTAGTGGAAATCACTTGGGTCAGAAATCTTCAAAGGCAGGATGGATCAGTGTCCCTTCCTATGCCCACCCTCTCTAATCAGAAGTGATTTGAGGTGTCGAATATATCAACAATTGTCCTCTCAGGATTTGTGCCAAAAGTGCAGAATAAAATAAATATTACATATGGAAATTTTTTGAGTTTTTTTTATTAAAATCTTTTTATTTGCAAACATGAGTGATTTTTCTACACTGACCTTTGCAAAAGCTTTTTTTTTGTTCCAAGCTTTTCCCCTCCTTCCCCCCACCCCCACCCTAGATGACAGGTATTCTAATACATGCTAAATATAATAAATTATATGACAAATGCAATTTATGTATACATATCTATACAGTTATCTTACTGTACAAGAAACAAGAAACATCAGATCTAGAGAGAAGAAAAAAACAACCTAAGAAGGAAAACAAAATTCATGTAAATATTCACAGAAAGTGTTAAAAGGCTGTGTTGTGGTTCACATTCAGTTCCCTCAGACCTCTCTCTGGATGTATATTACCATCTTCATCGATGTTTGAATCACCTCATTGTTGAAGAGAACCATGTCCATCAGAATGAACTCTCCCTTAAAGTGGAAGCAGATAGCAGACTGGATTAAAAACCAGAATCCAGCAATATGTTATATAGAAGAAACACATCTAAAACATAGAGATACATAGAGGGTGAAGGTAAAAGGCTGGAGCAGAATCTATTATGCTTCAGGTGAACAAAAAAAGCAGGGGTAGCAATCCTGATCTCAGACCAAGTAAAAGCAAAGATAGACAATTAAAAGAGAAAAAGAAGAAAATTATATCTTCCTAAAGGGTACCATAGATAATGAAGCAATATAAACATATATGCACCAAGTGGTATAGCCTGGAAATTCCTAGAGGAAAAGTTCAGAGAGATGCAAGAAGAAATAGACAGCAAAACTATAATAGTGGGGGATCTCAACCTCCCTCTCTCAGAACTTGATAAATCAAACCACAAAATAAATAAGAAAGAAGTTAAGGAGGTAAACAAAATGTTAGAAAAGTTAGGTATGATAGATCTTTGGAGGAAATTAAATGGAGACAGAAAGGAGTTTCCTTTTTTCTCAACAGTCCTTGGAACTTATACAAAAATTGACCATGTGTTAGGACACAAAAACCTCAAAATCAAATGTAGGAAGGCAGAAATAATAAATGCATTTTTTTCAGATCATGACGGAATAAAAATCACATGCAATATAAGGCCAGGAGAAAATAGACCAAAAAGCAATTGGAAAATAAATAATTTTATCCTAAAGAATGAATGGCTGAAACAGCAAATTACAGACACAATTACTAATTTCATCCAAGAGAATGACAATAATGAGACAACATACAAAAATTTGTGGGATACAGCCAAAGCGGTAACAAGGGGAAATTTTATATCTCTAGATGCTTATTTGCATAAAATAGAAAAAGAGAAAATCAATGAATTGGGCTTGCAACTAAAAAAGCTAGAGAAAGAACAAATTAAAAACCCCCAATCAAATACCAAACTTGAAATCCTAAAAAAAAGGAGAGATTAGTAAAATTGAAGGTAAAAAACTATTGAATTAATAAATAAAACTAAAAGTTGGTTTTATGAAAAAACCAACAAAATGGATAAACCTCTAGTTAATTTAATTAGAAAAAGGAAAGAGGAAAATCAAATTGTTAGCCTCAAAAATGCAAAGGGAGAACTTTCCACCAATGAAGAGGAAATTAGAGCAATAATCAGGAGTTACTTTGCCCAACTGTATGCCAATAAATTTGATAATCTAAGTGAAATGGAGGAATATCTACAAAAATATAGATTGCCCAGATTAACAGGAAATAAATTACTTAAATAGTCCCATTTTAGAAAAAGAAATAGAACAAGTCATTAATCAACTCCCTAAGAAAAAATCCCCAGGACCAGATGGATTTACATGTGAATTTTACCAAACATTTAAAAAACAGTTAACTCCAATATTATATAAACTATTTGAAAAAATAGGGAATGAAGGACTCCTACCAAACTCCTTTTATGATACAGACATGGTACTGATACCTAAACCAGGTAAAACAAAAACAGAGAAAGAAAATTATACATCAATCTCCTTAATGAATATTGATGCAAAAATCTTAAATAAAATATTAGCAAAGAGATTACAGAAAATCATTCCCAGAATAATACACCATGACCAAGTAGGATTTATACCAGGAATGCAGGGATGGTTCAATATTAGGAAAACTATTAACATAATTGACTATATTAATAACCAAATTAACAAAAAACATATGATAATCTCAATAGATGCAGAAAAAGCATTTGATAAAATCCAACATCCATTCTTATTAAAAACATTAGAGAGTATAGGAATTAATGGACTTTTCCTAAAAATAGTTGGTAGCATCTATTTAAAATCATCAGCTAGCATCATATGTAATGGTGATAAACTGGAACCATTCCCAATAAGATCGGGAGAGAAACAAGGTTGCCCACTATCACCATTACTATTCAATATTGTATTAGAAATGCTAGACTTGGCAATATGACAAGAAAGAGAGATTAAAGGAATTAGAGTAGGTCAGGAGGGAACCAAATTATCACTCTTTGCAGATGATATGATGGTCTACTTAGAGAACCCTAGCGAATCAAATAAAAAACTATTAGAATTAATCCACAACTTTAGCAAAGTTGCAGGATACAAAATAAGTCCACAGAAATCATCAGCATTTTTATACATCACCAACAAAATGCAACAGCAAGAGATACAAAGAGAAATTCCATTCAAAATAACTATCGATAGTATAAAATATTTGGGAATATATCTGCCAAGGGAAAGTCAGGATCTATATGAGCAAAACTACAAAACACTCTCCACACAAATAAAGTCAGATCTAAACAATTGGAAAAACATCAAGTGCTCTTTGGATAGGTCGAGCGAATATAATAAAGATGGCAATACTACCTAAACTAATCTATCTATTTGGTGCTATACCAATCAAACTCCCAAGAGATTATTTAACTGACCTAGAAAAAATAACAACAAAATTCATCTGGAAAAACAAAAGGTCAAGAATTTCAAGGGAATTAATGAAAAAAATGCAAATGAGGGTGGCCTAGCTGCACCAGATCTAAAATTATATTATAAAGCAGTGGTCACCAAAACCATTTGTTATTGGATAAGAAATAGAGTAGTGGATCAGTGGAATAGGTTAGGTTCAAAATACTCAATGACAATAGTAAACCTAAAGACCCCAGTTTCTGGGATAAAAACTCACTATTTGACAAAAACTGCTGGGATAATTGGAAACTAGTATGGAAGAAATTAGGCATTGACCCACACCTAACACCATATACCAAGATAAGGTCAAAATGGATTCATGATCTAGGCATAAAGAATGATATTATAAACAAATTAGAACAATGTAGGATGGTTTACCTCTCAGACCTATGGAGGGGGAAGGAATTTATGAGCAAAGAAGAACTAGAGGTCATCATTAATCACAAAATAGATAAGTTTGAGCTCATGGACACAACCTACCCTTGCAGTCAGGAAGACTTGGGTTCCAATTCTTCCTCGGACTTTTCCCAGCTTCATGATCTCAGGGAAATCTCTGCATCTCCCTTGGTCTCTGTCCAATGAATGATTTGGGCTCATGGCCTCTAGTGTTTCCTCTAGGGCTAAGTCTGTTGCTAGGAGACCCATTGAGTCACAATGAAGACCCCAAGGGATGACTGGGAGAGAGGGAAAGGAGGCAGGAGGTGTAGACTGCACATGGGAGCAGTTTTGCAGAGACTGAAAGGGAAGGGGAACAGCTTTGTGGAGGATGGAGAGCTGGGCCAGAGATGGAGAACACGGGCCATTTTTCAGAACACTGCCATTGGAGGGAGAGGACCTGGATTCAAATCTCAGTTGGACTAAATACACTGACTCCAGCAGTTGCCTCACTTAATCCAATATGAACTTATTTAAAAAGTAATACAACATAATGACTCATTGATTAAGCCCTGGATACCGTGACAGATCTAGCTTTGTAGGATTGTTTTAATAAAGGTCCCATATAAGTCAAACTTGTGATATTCCATTGATCATTTTCTTTCCAAGGTAAGAACACTTAGGAAAATGATCAGCTGTTTTCCTTGTATTTATTTCTTCTGAGCATTGCTCTTGTGGGTGGGCAACAGGCCCGTCCCGGACTGAAATCCGCTCCGTGCTGTCTCTGCTTCCATGGAAGAAAACCATGTGGCCTTGGACCTTTTCTAGGCAAAGAATAGAACAGGACACTGTATTGGGTGTGGGGGACTTACTAGGAATCCCTGCCGACATTGCGGGGATCCATCACTTCCCTTCTCTTCCCAAATCCAGCCTTTCCTTGGACGCTTTTCTGCTGGCTTCATGCCCTTTCAATGGCCAGTATGTGGCTGCTGTCAGTGAAAATCCAGGAAATGTGGGATTGAAAATGAGCCAGAGTGTAATACCAGGGTTTGAACACCAGATAGCAGACCAAATGTGTAATATCTGAGCTGGCCAGAGAACGGCGCCCTTATGATTAAGGTTACCTGCTGTTTCGACTTTAGACACAAGATGTCAGCAAGAGACCGTATTATAATTTTAAATTGCAATTAATTCATGAAAAAGCAGTAATTTGGCGCCTATTATTTGCCAGACCGTACATTGAGTGGTGGGAACAAAAAGACAAACATGAAACAGTCCCTTTTTTCAGGGATTTCATGTATAAATGCATATTACATATCAAATATACAAATGCAAAAGTGAGAACCTCATGTATCCCCAGCATCCCAGCAGGGTCCCAGGGGAGCCAGCCTCCTGAAACCCAAGAAAGCCTATCCCTCCTGATGATGGGGCCCCCAGGTTGGTGCAAAATGCAGAACTAACTCTTTTTGTGGCTTCCAATTGCCATAGTCCTTCAAAATCAAACTCAGGAAACTGAGGAAATTTGTGATAGGGTCTTTCTTTGAGGGTGGCTTTCCCTTCACAAATCCACATTTCAGTGATGAACTAAGTATGGAAACCCATAATTACTTCATTTGTTTTCCCCTATCTTTCTGACTAACTCCGTGTGTGTGTGTGTGTGTGTGTGTGTGTGTGTGTGTGTGTGTGTGTGTTTTTTTCCCTGTGAGTTTCTCTCTCACTCCTTTCTTTCTGCCTCCCCCTCTCTTTGTCTCTGTCTCTCTCTGTCTCTCTCATGTCTCTGTTTCTGTCTCTCTCTGGCTCTGTCTCTCTGTTTCTCCTGTCTCTTTCTCTTCTCTTTGTCTCTCTCTCTGTCCTCTCTCTTTTTCTCTCTCCTCTCTTTGTTTCTCACTTCTCTGTCTCTGTCTCTGTCTCTCTGTCTCTCCATCTCTGTCTCAGTTTCTCTCCCTGTTCTCGCTGTGTCTCTCCTCTCTCTGTCTCTCCCTATTGTCTTTCTCCTCTCTTTATTTGTCTGTCTTCTCTCTGTCTCTCTGTCTCTGTCTCTCTCTGTCTCTCTCTCTTACCTCTCTCTGTCCTTCTCTCTCTCTCCTCTCCTTCTCTCTCTCCTCTCTGTCTCTTTCTCTCTCCTCTCTGTCTCTGTCTTTCTCTCTCCTCCTCTGTGTCTCTCAGTCTCTGTGTCCTCTTTCTGCATCCTCCCTACTTCCCTCTGTCTCTCTCGTTCTCTCTGTCTCTCTCACTGTCTCTGCCTCCTCTTCTGTTACTGTCTCTTGCTGACTCTTTTTCTGTCTCTCTCTTTCTGTGTCCTTCTGTCTGTATCTGCATCTGTCTTTCTGTCTTTCTTTGTCTCTCTGTCTCTGTGTCTGCCTCTGTCTCTCTGTTTCTCTCTATCTCTCCCTCTGTCTGTCTCTGTTTCTTTCTATCTCTCCATCTCTCTCTGTATCTGTCTCTGTCTCTATGTCTCTGTCTTTCTCTTATTGTCTGTCTCTATCTCTTCATCTCTCCCTGTATCTCTCCCCCTGTCTCTGTGTCTGTCTCTTTCTTCATTTTCCCTTATGAAAGGTCTGCTTATGATGACAGTCTTTGCTACGTTCCCATCAGGTCCAAGTTCCTAAAGGAAATGGTTGGATAGCATTTATATCTCCCTCCCATAGCCTGACACACCTTGAGACTAGCCTGCCTAACACTAGATTCTGCCTTCTGGTGCAATTCCACCTTAATGACTCCAAAATGTAGTTAAAATCATTGTCACTAGCCATACTACTATACAGATGTGGGCCAACCAATTGCTGAAATTTGAGGAGGAAGCTTCCTTCCTTCCTTCCTTCCTTCCTTCCTTCCTTCCTTCCTTCCTTCTTTCCTTCCTTCCTTCCTTCCTTCCTTCCTTCCTTGCTTCCTTCCTTTCTTCCTTCCTTCCTTCTTTTCTTATCTTTTCTTCCTTCTCATTCTTTTTTCTCCTCCTCTTCCTGTGTCAGAAGGATTGTATAATAAAAATTCTGAAAGCATTTCAATGGTAGAACATTCCCTTGAAAATCCTTAGTACCAGAACACCACAGGGAGGGTATGTGATAGACTAGGAATTCTTTTTGGCTGTTTCAGTATTCTTTTCAACTATTCTGGATATGATCAATGTGAAAATCGCTTTTGTTTGTTTTGTTTGTAACAGCACTTTTATTTTTATTTTTCATTTGGGGATGGCGTTAACAAGGGCAGAAAAGTAGATTTTTGTTCTTTGAAAAAATAAAATTAATTTTAAAAGAAAAAAAACAAATAAAACGAGATTTGGAACAAAAAAGGAAAGCAAAAGTTAATTAAAAATACATAAATATACATGTGGTTACTGTTGTCTATTAGCTATGCTTAACTCTTCATGACTAACTGGTTTACCATTCACTTCTCTGGTTCATTTAATGAATAAGGAAATCTAGGCAAACAGGTTACAGCTAGTGTCTGAGGCTGAATTTGAACTTAGGTTCTTCTGGATACAAGATGGCACTCTGCCCAATGCATCGCCTAGTCCACCTAAAATTTGCAGAATACCAATTAATATAGTCCTGATTCTTTCCAGTGAGTTCTACCTTTATGTATACCAAGATGATACAGTTTTGGATTGTTCTCTCACATTTGAATCAAAGGCCCTTTGATAAACATGGGTAGAGCTTTCCCTCTAGGGATTATTCTACATGTGAATTCTAATTCCATAGGGGAGAGTGAATAAACTTATGTGAAGATCTTAAGGTGAGGGGAAAGGCCCCAATTATAAATATAGTTATATATAAGTGTGTGAATATGGGTATGTATTCCCTTGCAAGCACTCTCAATTCATATGCATTCCCCAGAGGAAGGATGGCAATTGCAGTTACAAATATTTCAGAGGCCAATATATCTTTATACAGAGAATCATGACATATAAGGGGAAAAAATGGGTGTAATCATCTACAACAACCTATACATACATGAAAGAAAGACCTACTACAATATACCCAAAAGGTCACATTATACAAGTGGTCATAGAAACCATAACTAATTCATATGAAACACATCCATCAAGTCCCAGAAAATAAGCAGTCAGCACATATTTATTTTCATTGAATATTTACAACTAGTAAATATTAGTATTAATTTACCATATATGTGAGTAATATTATTTTGTATTAGTATTTAATATTGCTCATACAGGTTTCATTTTTTAATTCCCCATTGTTGAATTGATGTAAGATTTGAACAATGAAGGTAAGCAAGTTACTTCAGGGGAACATTGTCAGTTGAACGTGTGAAAGAGTAATTATTCTGAAAGCTAGAGGAAATGCAAAGAAAAACACCTGCCTAACCAATCACGTTATAACTGTTTTAAGAGCTTTTAAATGTTCATAAGCAGATTTCACCCAACATAATTTCTGTCAAGGACCATGCCTAAGTGCGAAACCCACGGGGCCTGCAACTGCTTCTCAGTCTCCCTGTATCGTTATCATCCTCTCACATGAAGGGACCTATTCTGTGGGTCAGAATTAGATCCCCAGCAGCCACTAGCAGGTGGCTCCCATGACTAGCTTCTCCACTTCAAATAAAACAATCTATCTGCTATCTTGTACAACTTGCCAGTTCTTCCCTCTGTATCTTTGCCTATGCCAGTCCCACACAGAAGAGCTCCATACTTAACAGTGAATATGTCTGTTCATTGTTGCTGTTGTTGTCATTTTCAGTCATGTCCAACTCTCCATGACGCCATTTGGGTTTTCTTAGCAAAGCTACTGGAGAGGTTTGGTAACTTCCTTCTCCAGCTCATTTTACAGATGACGAAACTAAGGCAGGGAAACTCATAGGGTGTGAAAAGAGCTCCAGTTTATTATGTTGTAATCTTGTTGATATACAGTTTTGCAATTGCGATCAGTGCATGAACAGTAGGCAACCCTCAATCACCATTTAGAGAAGCAGCTCGTGGGTATTGCATATGCATGGGATCTGCCAAAGGGAGGAGGCCCGGCCCAACCACATCAGCAAGCAGCTCACAGGCAAGAGGCCCTGTCAAGGCATCCCTGTTCACCAGCAACTAGCTGTGACCCTCAGGCTCAACCCATTCCCATGCCGGGCACCAGTACTCCTTGCTCAACATGGGCGTTTCTGCCTGTTACATTTTAGTCTGGGTGTTCCCAGCACTCAGTGTAGGGCCTGGCTAATACTAGGCCTGAAATGACTGCTTTTTCATCAATTAATTGCCATTGAAAGCTTCCTATTAATCACAAGGGCGCCTTCCTGTGGCCAAATCAGGTATTACACATTTGGTCGGCCTTCTGGTGTCCACACCCTGGTATTACACTCTAGCTCATTTTCAATCCCAGATTTCCTGGATTTTCACTGACAGGAGCCACTTCCCAGCTATTGAAAGGGCATAAAGCGAGCAGAAAAGAGTCCAAGGAAAGGCTGGATTTTGGGAGAGAAGGGAAGTAATGGATCCCCCCGATGTCGACAGGGATTCCTAATAAGTCCCCCCCACCTAATACAGTGTCCGGTCCTATTCTTTGCCTGGAAAAGGTCCAAGGCCACCTGGTTTTCTTCCATGGAGGCAGAGACAGCACAGAGCGGATTTCAGTCCAGGACGGGCCTGTTGCCCATCCACAAGAGCAAAGCTCAAAAGAAATAAATACAAGGAAAACAGCTGATCATTTTCATAAGTGCTCATACTGGATTAAGTGAGGCGACTGCTGGAGTCAGTGTATTTAGTCCAACTGAGATTTACATCCGGCTCCTCTCCCTCCAATGGCAGTGTTCTGAAAAATGGACCGTGTTCTCAATGTCTGTCCCAGCTCTCCATCCTATACAAAGCTGTTCCTCTTCCCTTTCTGTCTTAGCCAAACTGCTCCCATGTGCAGTCTACACCTCCTGCCTCATTTCCCTCTCTCCCAGTCATCCCTTAGGGTCTTCATTGTGACTCAGTGGGTCTCCTAGCAACAGACTTAGCCCTAGAGGAAATACTAAAAGCCATGAGCCCAAATCCTTCATTGGACAGAGACCAAGGGAGATGCAGAGATTTCCCTGAGATAATGAAGCTAGGAAAAGTCTGAGGAAGAATTGGAACCCAAGTCTTCCTGACTCCAAGGGTAGGTTGTGTCCATGAGATCCTGCTGCTTCACAGAGAGAGGAGAGAGAAAAATAGAGAGGAAAGAGAAACAGATACAGAGACAGAGACAGAGATTCAGAGACAGAGACAGAGAGAGACACACAGAGAGAAAGAGATACATAGAGATAGAGGGAGACACAGAGAGAACCCAAAAGAGAAAGTGACAGACATGCAAACAGAGACAAAGAGACAGAGACAAAGAGACTGAAACATAAGACACAGAGGGACAGAGGCAGAGAGATACAGAGACAGAGGCAGACAAAAACAGAGAAAAAGAGACAGACAGAGAAACAGTACACAGAGAGACAGACACATACACACACATAAAGAAGATAAACAGACATACACATAGAGAAATACAAAAGATAGAGAGATAAACAGAGAAAAAAAGAGACAGAGAGAGAAAGAGAGGCAAAGAGAAAAGAAAGGCAGAGAAACAAAGACAGGGACAACGAAAAAGACTGACACAGAAAGAGACAAACACACAGAGAAATGAGAGAGACAGAGAAAAGAGAGAAAGTGAAACAAACAGAGAGAAACAGAGACAGAGACAAACAAAAAGAGAGAGAGACAGAGATTTATAGAGAAAAATGGAAAGACAGATAAAGTCAGAGACAAAGACAGAGACACAGACACAGAGAACAGACAGAGACAGGGAGAGATAGAGACAGAGACACTGAGAGAGAGAGACATAGAGAAACAGAGACAAAGAGAATAGAAGACTGAGAGACAGAGACAGAGAGATAAAGACAGACACAGATGGTGACAAACTCCCAGAGAAAAAGAGACAAAGACAGAGAGACAGGCACACAGAGAGAGACAGAGCAAAGAGTGACAGAGAAACAGAGAAAGCAAGACAGAGAGAAACAGAGACAGAAACAAATAGAGAGATAGAGAGACATAGAGACAAAAACCAGACCGATAGAGAGACAAAGTCATAGAGACAAAAGCAAATAGACACACAGACATAGAAAAAAACAGAGACAGGGAGAGATAGAGACAGAGACACTGAGAGAGACACAGAGAAACAGATACAAAGAGAATAGGAGAGTAAGAGACAGAGACAGAGAGAAACAGAAACAGAGAGATAGAGACAGACATGGATGGTGACAAAAACCCAGAGACAAAGACACATAGAAAGAAACACACAAAGAGAGGAGGAGCAAAGAGTGACAGAGAAACAGAGAAAGACAGAGAGAAACAGAGACAGAGACAAATAGAGAAAAGAGAGATACAGAGAGACATATAAACAAAACAACAGAGAGACAAAGTCATAGAGACAAAGAGAAACAGAGACACAGACACAGAAT
>JAJPUD010010953.1:0-37816 GCA_023553655.1 Myrmecobius fasciatus | reverse complement strand
AGACAGATAGAAAGACAGACAAAGTCATAGAGACAAAGAGAAACAGACACAGACACAGAAAAACAGAGACAGGGATAGATAGCGACAGAGAGACTGAAACAGAAACAAAGAGAGTAGAACAGTGAGAGACAGAGAGAGACAGAGACAGAGAGATAGAGACAGACAAGGATCGAGACAGACACCCAGAGAAAAAGAGACAAAGACAGAGAGACAGGAACACCCAGAGAGCACACACAGAGACAGACAGACAGACAGGCAGGCAGATCACTAGAGATAATATGCATTTCTTTCTGAAATCCCTGACCACAGGGCCTGCTACATTTTCGTCTGGGTATTCCCAGCACTCAGTGTAGGGCCTGGCTAATCCCAGGCCCGAAATGACTGTGTTTTCATCAATTAATTGCCATTGAAAGCTTCCTATTAATGATAAGGGCGCCGTCCTGTGGCCAGCTCAGATATTACACATTTTGTCGGCCATCCGGTGTCCAAACCCTGGTATTACACTATGGCTCATTTTAAATCCCACATTTCCCGGATTTTCACTGACAGCAGCCAGTTACCAGCCATGGAAAGGGCATGAAGCCAGCAGAAAAGCTGGATTTTGGAAGAGAAGGGAAGTGATGTATCCCTCCCGATGTCGGCAGGGATTCTGAGTAAGTCCCCCCCACCCAATACAGTGTCTTGTTCTATTCTTTGCCTAGAAAAGGTCCAAGGCCACATGGTTTTATTCCATGGAAGCAGAGACAGCACGGAGCGGATTTCAGTCCGGGATGGGCCTGTTGCCCATCCACAAGAGCAAAGCTCAGAAGAAATAAATACAAGGAAAACAGCTAATCATTTTCCTAAGTGTTCTTACCTTGGAAAGAAAATGATCAACAGAATATCCCAAGTTGGACTTATATGGGACCTTTATTAAAACAACCCTGCAAAGGTAGATCTGTCTGGGTATCCCGGGCTTACTCAATGAGTCATTATGTTGTATTATTTTATAAATAAGCTCATATTGGATGAAGTGAGGCGACTGCTGGAGTCAGTGTATTTAGTCCAACTGAGATTTGAATCCGGCTCCTTCCCTCCAATGGCAGTGTTCTGAAAAATGGACCGTGTTCTCCATCTCTGTCCTAGCTCTCCATCCTATACAAAGCTGCTCCTCCTCCCTTTCAGTGCTCCCATGTGCAGTCTACACCTCCTGCCTCATTTCCCTCTCTCCCAGTCATCCTTTAGGGTCTTCATTGTGACTCAATGGGTCTCCTAGCAACAGACTTAGCCCTAGAGGAAACACTAGAGGCCATGAGTCCAAATCCTTCATTGGACAGAGACCAAGGGAGATGCAGAGATTTCCCTGAGATAATGAAGCTGGGAAAAGTCCGAGGAAGAATTGGAACCCAAGTCTTCCTGAGTCCAAGGGTAGGTTGTGTCCATGAGATCCTGCTGCCTCACAGAGAGAGGAGAGAGACAGAGACAAAGAGAGGAGAGAGAAAAATAGAGAGCAAAGAGAGAGACAGGGAGAGAGACACACACACACACAGAGAAACATAGAGATACAGAGAGAACCTGAAAGAGAAACTTACAAATAGACATACAAACAGAGGCAAAGAGACAGAGACAAAGAGAATGAAACAGAAGACACAGAGGGACAGAGGCAGAGGGATACAGAGATTGATGCCAACAAAGACAGAGAGAAAGAGACGGACAGAGAGACAGTACACAGATAGACAGACATACACACACAGAGAAAAAAGATAGACAGACATACACATAGACAAACAGACAAAAGACAGAGAGATACACAGAGAGAAAAAAGAGACAGAGAGAGAGAAAGAAAAGAAAATAGAGAAGAAACGCAGAGAAAGAGAGACAGGGACTAAGAGAAAGACATTGAAACAGAAAGAGACAAACACAGAGAAATGACAGAGACAGAGAAAAGAGAGAAAGAGAAACAGAGATAGACAGAGAGAAACAGAGACAAACAAAAAAATAGACTCACATTCCAAAGGAGTTAGGAAACCTCCAGGTGACCAGCATCGACTGCCCCCTTATCTGGATGAACTAGACTTTCTGTCTTCTCCCAGTTCTGGCATCCTACTCCTTACCTGCCAAAACGGAATTTATGGTTTCCTATGACACCAGATGTCCTCAGCTGTTCCCATGAGTTCTTGGTCTCCCTGAGCTACGGAACCCTATATAGTGTTTGAAGTCCCTTGATGGGGTCACTGAATACATTGCATTCAGTCGGCTGACATTGCTGTCGGTCCTAAAGTCTCTGGCCTGGACTGCATGCTTTGAGACATGAGTCCCACCAGTCCTGATCCATACCTTGCTGATGATTTTAAATAGATGCTACTGATCATTTTAAGGAAAAGCCCATTTATTCCTATACTCTCTAGTGTTTTTGAAAGGAAAGGGTGTTGGATTTTATCAAATGCTTTTTCTACATCTATTGAGATAATCACATGGTTTTTGTTAGTTTGGTTATTAATATAATGAATTATGCTGATGGTTTTCCTAATATTGAACCATCCTGCATCCCTGGTATAAATCCAAACATTCAAAGAACAATTAATTCCAATACTATATAAACTATTTGAAAAAATAGGGAAAGAAGGTGTACTACCAAATTCCTTCTATGATACAGATATGGTGCTGATAGCTAAACCAGGTAGGGAGAAAACAGAGAAAGAAAATGGTCGACCAATTTCCCTAATGAATATTGATGCAAAAATTTTAAATAAGATATTAGCTATGAGATTACAAAACCTCATTCCCAGGATAATACACTATGACCAAGTAGGATTTATACCAGGAATGCAGGGCTGGTTCAATATTAGGAAAACTATCAGCATATTCAGTTATATTAATAGCCAAACTAACAAAAACCATATGATTATTTCAATAGATGCAGAAAAAGGGTTTGATAAAACCCAACACCCATTCCTATTAAAAAGAATGGAGAGTATAGGAATAAATGGGCTTTTCCTTAAAATGATTATTAGTATCTACTTAAAGCCATCAGCAAGCATCATATGTGATGGAGTCAAAGTAGAACCATTCCCAATAAGATCAGGAGTGAAACAAGGCTGCCCACTGTCACCATTATTATTTAATATTGTGTTAGAAATGTTAGCTTTGGCAGTAAGAGAAGAAAAAGAGATTAAATGAATTAGAGTATGTAATGAGGAAACCAAATTATCACTCTTTGCAGATGACATGATGGTATGCTTAGAGAACCCTAGCGACTCAACTAAAAAAACTACTAGAAACAATTCACAACTTTAGCAAAGTTGCAGGATTCAAAATAAATCCACATAAATCATCAGCATTTTTATATATTACCAAAAAAGTTGAGCAGCAAGAGATACAAAAAGAAATTCCATTCCAAATAACGGATGGTAGAATAAAATATTTGGCCATCGGTCTGCCAAGAAAAAGTCAGAAATTATACCAACTAACCTACAAAACACTTGCCACACAAATAAAATTAGACCTAATCAATTGGAAAAACATTAAATGCTCATGCGCAGGCCGAGCGAATATAATGAAATGACAATACTACCCAAACTAATCTACCTATTTAGTGCCATACCAATCAAACTCCCAAGAAATGATTTTACAGGTGTAAAAAAATAGCAAAGTTTATTTGGAAGAACAAAAGGTCAAGAGTTCGAAGGGAATAATGGGAAAAAAAAGGCTGATGAAGGTGGTCTTGCTGTACCAGATCTAAAACTATATTTATAAAGCAGCAGTCATCAAAACCATTTGGTACTGGCTAAGAAATAGAGTAGTCCATCAGTGGCATAGGATAGAATCACGGGACAAACTAGGCAATAACTATAGAAATTTAGTGTTTGATAAACCCAAAGACCCCAGCTTCTGGGATAAGTACTCATTTGACAAAAACTGCTGGGAAAATTGGCAACTAGTGTGGAAGAAATTAGGGCTTGACTCATACCTAACACCACATACCAAGAGAAGATTTAAATGGGTTCATGATCTGGATATAAAGAGTGATATTATAAGTAAATTAGAGGGACATAGTATAGTTTATCTCTCAGATCTGTGCAGATGGAATAAATTTATGTCCAAAGAAGTTTTGGAACTCTTAATTGAACACCAGATAGATAATTTGGACTATATTAAGTTAAAAGGTTTTTGTACAAATAACACCAATGCAGTTAAGATTAGGAGGGAAGCAATAAATTGGGAAATCATCTTTACATTTAAGGGTTCTGATAAAGGCCTCATTTCTAAAATATATACAGAATTGTCTCATATTTATAAGAATTCAAGCCATTCTCCAATCGATAAATAATCAAAGGTTATGAACAGACAATTTTCAGATGATGAAATTAAAACTATTTGTATTCATATGAAATGGTGCTCCAAATCACTATTGATCAGAGAAATGCAAATAAAGACAACTCTGAGGTAGCACTACACATCTGTCAGATTGGCTAAAATGACAGGAAAAGATAATGACATATGCTGGAGGGGATGTGGGAAGGCTGGGACACGATGCATTGTTGGTGGAACTGTGAACGGATCCAGTCATTCTGGAGAGCAATTTGGAAGTATGCTCAAAAAGTTATCAAACTGTGCATACCCTTTGACCCAGCAGCATTTCTATTGGGCTTATATCCCAAAGAAATCATAAAGTAAGGAAAGGGCCCCACATGTGCAAGAATGTTTGTGGCAGCCCTTTTTGTAGTCGCTAGAAACTGGAAACTGAATGGATGCCCATCAATTGGAGAGTGGCTGAACAAATTATGGTATATGAATGTTATGGAATATTATTGTTTTGTGAGAAACAACCAGCAGGATAATTTCAGAGAGGCCTGGAGAGACTTGCATGAACTGATGCTGACTGAAATGAGCAGAACCAGATCAATGTACATGGTAACAACAATACTATATGATGATCAATTCAGATGGACATGGCTCTCTTCAACAACAAAATGTTTCAAACCAGTTCCAACTGTTCAGTGAAGAAAGCCATATACACCCAGAGAGAGGGATGTGAAATATGGACCACAACATAACATTTTCATGTTCTCTATTGATGTTTGCTTACATTGTGTTTCATTTCTCTGATTTTTCTTTCTTGTAGATATGATTTTTCTCACACAAAAATGATAAGTGTGGAAATATGTATACATATATTCGATTTGTCAAATATTTTTTTAAATTTTTTTAAATTTTATTTTTGTAATTTTATTTGCATAACATATGTGTGGGTAATTCTTCAACAATAACCCTTACATAGCTTTCCGTTACAAATTTTTCCCCCAACTCCCCACCCCTCCCCTAGATGGCAGGATATCCACTACATGTTAATTATGTTAAAATATTGGCAAATCGAATATATGTATACATATTTCCAAACTTGTCATTGTGGTGCAAGAAAAATCTTGTCTACACAAACGATATATCAGATAAAGGAAACACAATGTAAGCAAACATCAATCAAGGAGTATGAGAATGTTTTGTTGTGGTCCACATTTCACATCCCTCTCTCTGGGTGTATATGGCTTTCTTCAGTGAACAATTGGAGGTGGTTTGAAACATTTCATTGTTGAAGAGAGCCATGTACATCAGAATTGATCGTCATATAGTACTGTTGTTGCCATGTATAATGATCTCCTGGTTCTGCTCATTTCACTCAGCATCAGTTCATGTAAGTCTCTCCAGGCCTCTCTGAAATCATCTTGCTGGTCATTTCTTACAGAACAATAATATTCCATAATATTCATATACCATAATTTATTCAGCCATTCTCCAATTGAAGGGCATCTATTCAATTTCCAGTTTCTAGGCACCACAAAAAGGGCTGCCACAAACATTCTTGCACATGTGGGGCCTTTTCCTTCCTTTATGATTTCTTTGGGATATAAGCCCAATAGAAATGCTGCTGGGTCAAAGGGTATGCACAGTTTGATAACTTTTTGAGCATAGCTCCAAATTGCTCTCCAGAATGGTTGGATCCGTTTACAGTTCCACCAACAATGTATCAGTGTCCCAGTTTTCCCACATCCCCTCCAACAGTTATCATTATCATTTCCTGTCATTTTAGCCAATCTGACAGGTGTGTAGTGGTATCTCAGAGTTGTCTTAATTTGCATTTCTCTGATCAATAGTGACTTGGAGCACCTTTTCATGTGACCAGAAATAGTTTCAAGTTCTTCGTCTGAAAATTGTGTGTTCATATCTTTTGACCATTTATCCATTGGAGAATGGCTTGAATTCTTATATATTTGAGTCAATTCTCGATATATTTTAGAAATGAGGCCTTTATCAGAACCTTTGGATGTAAAAATATTTTACCAGTTTACTGCTACCCTTCTAATCTTGTCTACATTCATTTTGTTTGTACAAAAACTTTTTAACTTGCTACAGTCAAACTTATCTATTTTGTGATTAATGATGACCTCTAGTTCTTCTTTGGTCACAAATTCCTCCCCCCTCCACAGGTCTGAGAGGTAAACCATTCTACATTTTTCTAATTTGTTTATAATATCATTCTTTATGCCTAGATCATGAATCCATTTTGACCTTATCTTGGTATATGGTGTTAGGTATGGGTCAATGCCTAATTTCTTCCAGACTAGTTTCCAATTATCCCAGCAGTTTTTGTCAAATAGTGAGTTTTTATCCCAAAAACTGGGGTCTTTGGGTTTATAAACAGTAGGTTACTATTGTCATTGAGCATTTTGTCCTGTGAACCTAACCTGTTCCACTGATCCACTACTCTATTTCTTATCCAGTACCAAATGGTTTTGGTGACCACTGCTTTATAATATAGTTTTAGATCTGGTGCAGCTAGGCCACCCTGATTTGCATTTTTTTTCATTAATTCCCTTGAAATTCTTGACTTTTTGTTTTTCCAGATGAATTTAGTTGTTATTTTTTCTAGGTCAGTTAAATAATCTCTTGGGAGTTTGATTGGTATAGCATTAAATAGATAGATTAGTTTAGGTAGTATTGCCATCTTTATTATATTCGCTCGACCTATCCAAGAGCACTTGATGCTTTTCCAATTGTTTAGATCTGACTTGATTTGTGTGGAGAGTGTTTTGTAGTTTTACTCATATAGATCCTGACTTTCCCTTGGCAGATATACTCCCAAATATTTTATACTATCGATAGTTATTTTGAATGGAATTTCTCTTTGTATCTCTTGATGTTGCATTTTGTTGGTGATGTATAAAAATGCTGATGATTTATGTGGACTTATTTTGTATCCTGCAACTTTGCTAAAGTTGTGGATTAATTCTAATAGTTTTTTGGTTAATTCTCTAGGGTTCTCTAAGTAGACCATCATATCATCTGCAAAGAGTGATAATTTGGTTTCCTCATGACCTACTCTAATTCCTTTAATGTCTTTTCTTCTCTTATTGCCAAGGCTAGCATTTCTAATACAATATTGAATAGTAATGGTGATAGTGGGCAACTTTGTTTCACCCCTGATCTGATTGGGAATGGTTCCAGTTTATCACCATTACATAGGATGCTAGCTGATGGTTTTAAATAGATGCTACCGACTATTTTAAGGAGAAGTCCATTAAGTCCTATACTCTCTAATGTTTTTTAACAGGAATGGATGTTGGATTTTATCAAATGCTTTTTCTGCATCTATTGCGATTATCATATGTTTTTTGTTAATTTGGTTATTAATATAGTCAATTATGTTAATAGTTTTCCTAATATTGAACCATCCCTGCATTCCTGGTATAAATCCTACTTGGTCATGGTGTATTATTCTAGGAATGATTTTCTGTAATCTCTTTGCTAATATTTTATTTAAGATTTTTGCATCAATATTCATTAAGGAGATTGGTCTATAATTTTCTTTCTCTGTTTTTGTTTTACCTGGTTTAGGTATCAGTACCATGTCTGTATCATAAAAAGAGTTTGGTAGGAGTCCTTCATTCCCTATTTTTTCGAATAGTTTATATAATATTGGAGTTAACTGTTCTTTAAATGTTTGGTAGAATTCACATGTAAATCCATCTGGTCCTGGGGATTTTTTCTTAGGGAGTTGATTAATGACTTGTTCTATTTCTTTTTCTAAAATGGGACTATGTAAGTAATTTATTTCCTCTTCTGTTAATCTGGACAATGTATATTTTTGTAGATATTCCTCCATTTCACTTAGATTATCAAATTTATTGGCATACAGTTGGGCAAAGTAACTCCTGATTATTGCTCTAATTTCCTCTTCATTGGTGGAAAGTTCTCTCTTTGCATTTTTGAGACTAACAATTTGATTTTCCTCTTTCTTTTTTCTAATTAAATTAACTAGAGGTTTATCTATTTGGTGGGTTTTTCATAAAACCAACTTTTAGTTTTATTTATTAATTCAATAGTTTTTTTTTTAGTTTCAATTTTACTAATCTCTCCTTTTATTTTTAGGATTTCTAGTTTGCTATTTGATTGGGGGTTTTTAATTTCTTCTTTCTCTAGCTTTTTTAGTTGCAAGCCCAATTCATTGATTTTCTCTTTTTCTATTTTATGCAAATAAGCATCTAGAGATATAAAATTTCCCCTTATTACTGCTTTGGCTGTATCCCACAAATTTTGCTTTGTTGTCTCATTATTAACATTCTCTTGGATGAAATTAGTAATTGTGTCTGTAATTTGCTGTTTCACCCATTCATTCTTTAGGATAAAATTATTTAGTATCCAATTGCTTTTTGGTCTATTTTCTCCTTGCCTTATATTGCATGTGATTTTTATTCCATCATGATCTGAAAAAAATGCATTTATTATTTCTCCCTTCCTGCATTTGATTTTGAGGTTTTTGTGTCCTAACACACAGTCAATTTTTGTATAACTTCCATGGACTGCTGAGAAAAAAGTAAACTCCTTTCTATCTCCATTTAATTTCCTCCAAAGATCTATCATACCTAACTTTTCTAACTTAAAAGATCGCAAATAGTATAAATCCAAACATTCAAAGAAAAATTAATTCCAATACTATATAAACTATTTGGAAAAAATAGGGAAAGAAGGTGTACTACCAAATTCCTTCTATGATACAGATATGGTGCGGATAGCTAAACCAGGTAGGGAGAAAACAGAGAAAGAAAACTATCGACCAATTTCCCTAATGAATATTGATGGAAAAATTTTAAATAAGATATTAGCTATGAGATTACAAAACCTCATCCCCAGAATAATACACTATGACCAAGTAGGATTTATACCAGGAATGAAGGGCTGGTTCAATATTAGGAAAACTATCAGCATATTCAGTTATATTAATAGCCAAACTAACAAAAACTATATGATTATTTCAATAGATGCAGAAAAAGCTTTTGATAAAATCCAACACCCATTCCTATTCAAAATACTGGAGAGTAAAGGAATAAATGGGCTTTTCCTTAAAATGATTAGGAGTATCTACTTAAAGCCATCAGTAAGCATCATATGTGATGGAGTCAAACTAGAACCATTCCCAATAAGATCAGGAGTGAAACAAGGCTGCCCACTGTCACCATTATTATTTAATATTGTGTTAGAAATGTTAGCTTTGGCAGTAAGAGAAGAAAAAGAGATTAAAGGAATTGGAGTAGGTAATGAAGCAATCAAATTATCACTCTTTGCAGATGACATGATGGTATACTTAGAGAACCCTAGAGACTCAACAAATACTACTAGAAATAATTCACAACTTTAGCAAAGTTGCAAGATTCAAAATAAATCCACATAAATCATCAGCATTTTTATATATTACCAACAAAGTTAAGCAGCAAGAGGTAGAAAAAGAAATTCCATTCAGAATAACGGATGATAGTATAAAGTATTTGGAAATCTGTCTACCAAGGAAAAGTCAGAAATTATACCAAATAAACTACAAAACACTTGCCATACAAATAAAATTAGACCTAGTCAATTGGAAAAACATTAAATGCTCATGCGCAGGCCGAGCGAATATAATGAAATGACAATACTACCCAAACTAATCTACCTATTTAGTGCCATACCAATCAAACTCCCAAGAAATGATTTTACAGGTGTAAAAAAAATAGCAAAGTTTATTTGGAAGATCAAAAGGTCAAGAGTTTCAAGGGAATAATGGAAAAATAAAGGCTGATGAAGGTCGTCTTGCTGTACCAGATCTAAAACCATATTTATAAAGCAGCAGTCATCAAAAACATTTGGTACTCTCTAAGAAATAGAGTAGTCCATCAGTGGCATAGGATAGAATCACGGGACAAACTAGGCAATAACTATAGCAATTTAGTGTTTGATAAACCCAAAGACCCCAGCTTCTGGGATAAGTACTCATTATTTGACAAAAACTGCTGGGAAAATTGGCAACTAGTGTGGAAGAAATTAGGGCTTGACCCATACCTAACACCACATACCAAGATAAGATGAAAATGGGTTCCTGATCTGGATATAAAGAGTGATATTATAAGTAAATTAGAGGGACATAGTATAGTTTACCTCTCAAATCTGTGCAGATCGAGTAAATTTATGTCCAAAGAAGATTTGGAACTCTTAATTGAACACCAGATAGATAATTTGGACTATATTAAGTTAAAAGGTTTTTGTACAAATAAAACCAATGCAGTTAAGATTAGGAGGAAAGCAATAAATTGGGAAATCATCTTTACATTTAAGGGTTCTGATAAAGGCCTCATTTCTAAAATATATAGAAAATTGTCTCATATTTATAAGAATTCAAGCCATTCTCCAATCGATAAATGGTCGAAAGTTATGAACAGACAATTTTCAGATGATGAAATTAAAACTATTTGTAGTCATATGAAATGGTGCTCCAAATCACTATTGATCAGAGAAATGCAAATAAAGACAGCTCTGAGTTAGCACTACACATCTGTCAGATTGGCTAAAATGACAGGAAAAGATAATGATGAATGCTGGAGGGGGTGTGGGAAGGCTGGGACCTGATGCATTGTTGGTGGAACTGTGAACGGATCCAGTCATTCTGGAGAGTAATTTGGAAGTATGCTCAAAAAGTTATCAAACTGTGCATACTCTTTGACCCAGCAGCATTTCTATTGGGCTTATATCCCAAAGACATCATAAAGTAAAGAAAGGGCCCCACATGTGCAAGAATGTTTGTGGCAGCCCTTTTTGTGGTGGCTAGAAACTGGAAATTGAAAAGATGCCCATCAATTGGAGAATAGCTGAACAAATTATGGTATATGAATGTTATGGAATATTATTGTTCTGTAAGAAACGACCAGCAGGACAATTTCAGAGAGGCCTGGAGAGACTTGCATAAACTGATGCTGAGCGAAATCAGCAGAATCAGGAGAACATTATACACAGCAACAAGATTATACGATGATCAATTTTGATGGACATGGTTCTCTTCAACAATGATTTGATTCAAACCAGTTCCTATTGTTCAGCGATGAAGATAGTAACATACGTCCAGAGAGAGGCCTGTGGGAACTGAGTGTGAAGCACAACACAGCATTTTAACGCTTTCTATGAATATTTCCATGCATTTTGTTTTCCTTCTTAGGTTGTTTTTTTCTTCTTCTCTTTCTAGATCTGATGTTTCTTGTGCAGCAAGATAACTGTATAGATATGTATACATGTATTGTATTTGTCATATAATTTATCCTATTTAGCATGTATTAGATTACCTGTCATCTAGGGGTGGGGGTGGGGGGAAGGAGGGGAAAAGCTTGGGAAAAAAAAGTTTTTGCAAAGGTCAATGTAGAAAAATCACTCATATGTTTTGTAAATAAAAAGCTTTATTAAAAAAAAGAAATAGTAGTCATTATACTATTTCTATATAATATGAAATAATATCAAATTAAATTCCCAAAAGATCCTATATCAAATACCAAGTTAGCTTAATGACCAGGGCTAGATTCAGTTATTTCTCTCACGTTGATGCTATAATTGTTAATACAAAAACTTTAACGGGCTTTTAAAAAAATCGTAATAATGAAAATAAAACAACCCTTAAAAGATCGCAAATAGTATTTATTACAATATGTTATATAATATAGAATAATATGAAATTGGAAAGCCCCAAGGTCCTGTCTCAGACAGCTATTTTCACTATTCTGCAGGTCTAGATAAAATTATTATTTTCCCTTATTTTGATTCATAAACAAGTCTTCAAAAAAGAATCATTATTATTAAAATACAACCACCATTAATTATGACAAATAATATTCCTTATAGCATCTTTATATAATACAAAATAATATTGAATTAGAATCTCAAAAGTTTCAATAATCATCAGGCCTAGATGCTTTTATTATTTTTCATGTTAATGCAATAACTATTACTCAAATAGCTTAACAGGTCCTCAAAAAAATCCTTCTTATTAAAACAATCAATAAAGTATCACAAACAATATTCATTGTATAATATTGACATAATATAAAATAATATGAGATTAGAAGCTCAAGGCGTGCTACCAGAAATTATTGGTTTTAATAATCAGTAGGCCAAAATAAAGTTATTATTGTTTCTCCCTTGTTGATGCAATAACCATTTATAAAAGAGTTTAAGAAGTTTCTAAAAAGGAATATTGTTATCAAAATAAAACAATTAAATTATCACAAACAATAATTATTGTAATATGTGTATATCATATGAAAAAATATCAAGTTAAAATTCAAAAAGCTGTTTCTTCAGACACCTAGGTTCATTAATCACCAGGCCTAGATACAGTAATTATTACTCTTCTCATGTTGATATAATAACAGGTTATGAAAGTGTTTAACAGGTCTTTAAAAAAGAATCAATACTAGTAAAATAAAACAACCATTAAATTTTATCAGACAATAATTTCTATAGTATGTACATATAATATGAAATAATAGTAAATAGAAATTTAAAAAGATCCTACTTCTGACAGCAAGTTTCAATAATCACCAGGCCTAGATACTGTTATTCCTATAATTTGTTGTGTTGATGCAGTAACACTTAATGAAAACATTTAACAGGTCTTTAAAAAAGAATCATTATTACTAAAATAAAATAACCATTAAATATCAAAAACAATATTCTTTATGGATATACATAATATAATATACCATATTATAATAACGCAATATATACACAACATATTATAATATAATATAATATCAAATAATATCAAATTAGAATCCCAAAATATACTAACTCTGACAGTAAATTTCAATAATCACCAGACCTAAATGCTTTTATGATTATTATTTCTCTTGTTGATTCAATAACAATTAATCAAAGAGTTTAACAGATCTTCAAAAAAGAATCATTATGATTAAAATAAGACAACCAATCAATTATCACAAACAGTATTCATTAGAGAATGTCTATGGAATGAATAGGCCAAGATATACTTATTATCATTATTATTATTTCTCCCTTCTTGATGCAATAACCATTTATAAACATATTTAACAGGTTTCTAAAAAGGAACCAATATCATCAAAATGAAACAATTAAATTATCACAAACAATAATTACTATATGTATATGTCATATGGATTATCAAACAAATCCTAAATGATCCTTCTTCAGACACCTAGATTCACTAATCACCAGGCCTAGATGGAGTTATTAATACTTCTCTCTTGTTGATGCAATAGCTGTTTATGAAAGAGTTTAACTGGTTTCTAAAAAGGAATCATTATTATCAAAATAAAACAACCATTAATTTATTACAAAAATCCATTAAATTATCTAAAACGGAAATTATTATTCTGTCTATATAATATGAAATAATATCAAAATTAGATCCCCAAAGATCCTTACTCTAAGAAGAAGTTTCCCTAATCACCAGGCCTAGATATTGTTGTTGATATTATTTCTCATGTTAATGCAAAAACAATTGACGAAAAAGTTTAATTGGTCTTTGAGAAAGAATCATTATTATTAAAAAGAAGAACATTTGTGATAATGTGATAAACATTAAGTTATCACAAGATTGTGCAATATAGAATGTCTATATAATATGAAATAACAATAACTTGGAATGACAAGACAACTTATTCAGACTCTAAGTTTCAGTCACAAGTAGGCCTAGATACAATTATTATTATTTTCCTCTTCTTGATGCAATTACAGTTTATGAAAGTGTTTAACAGATCTTTAAAAGAAAATCCTTATTATTAAAAATAAAACAATCATTAAATTATCAAAAATATTAAGTATTATACAATGTCTATATGATATGAATTAATATCAAATTAAAATCCTAGTAGATCCTAACTCAGACAGCAAGTTTCAGTAAATAGTAGGCCTAGATAAAATTAATGCTCCTCTCATTGTCATGTAATAAGTGATTTCTATCAAAGAGTTTAAAAGGTTTTTTAAAAAGAATTATTATTATAAAAATTAAACAAGTATTAAATTATCACAAAAATAATTATTATAGTATGTCTACATAATATGAAATAATATGAAGTTAAAATCCCCAAATTTCCTACCTAAAACAGCAAGTTTCAGTAATCACCAGCCTAGATTATATTATTATTTCTCATGTTGATGCAATACCAGTTAATGCAAAAGGATAACAGTTCTTTAAAAAATATTCTTAATGGTTAAAATAAAACAACTGTTATCACCAATAATATGCAATCTATTATTTCTAAACAGTATGAAATAATATCAAATTAGAATCCTAATTGTCCTACCTCTGAGATGAAGTTTCACTAATCATCAGGCCTTGATATAGTCATTATTTTTCATGCTGATGCAATAACATTTAATGAACACATTTAACAGGTTTTTAAAAAATGAATCATTATTACTTAAACAAAACAGCCATTAAATTATCACAACTAATATTTAGTTTACTATGTCTGTATAATAAGAAACATCAAATTAAAACCCCAGATATCTTAATTTCATACAGCTTGTTTCACTAATCACCGGGACTCCATGCAGTAATTATTATTTATTATTTAGCTTATGCTGATGCCATAACAGTTATTGAAAAGGTTTAACAACTCTTTAAAAAAGAATATTATTAAAATAACAAAACCATTAAATTATCACAAATCATAGTCATTATAGGATGTCTATATATTATGAAAAATATCACCCTAGGATCCCAAGACAACCTACCTCATACAGTAAATGTCAGTTATTATTATTTCCCTCATTTGGATGCCATAACAGTAATGGAAAAAGTTTAACAGGTCTTTTAAAAAGATTGATTAATATTAAAATAAAACAACCATTAAGCTATCCGAAACAATAATTATCACAGTATGTCTATAAGATATGAAATAGTATCAAACTAAAATACCAAGAGATTCTGTCTCACACAGCAAGTTTCAGTAATCACAATGCCAGTTACTATTATTTTTCTCATTTTAATGCAATAAAAGTTAACCAAAAATTAAATTGGTCTTTAAAAAGAATCATTACTATTAAAATAAAGCAACGATTAAATGATCACAAATAATATTGATTATAGGTAGTCTATAAAATATGAAACAAAATCAAATTAGAATCCCAAGTCATCCTACCTAGACAGTAAGTTTCTGTAAGGAGCAGGCCTACATACAGTTATTGTTTCTCTTATTTTGATGCAATAACAGTTTATGAAAGGGTTCTACAAGTCTTTCAAAAAGAATCAGTTTTATTAAAATAAAACAACCATTAATTTATCACAAATAACATTTGTTATGTCTATATGTTATGAAATAGTATCAAATTAAAACCTGAAAAGATCCTACCATTGATAGCAAGTTTCACAAATCACCAAGGCTAGACACAATAACTATTTTTCTCTCATGTTGTTGCAATAAAACTTAATAAAAAGTTTAATAGATCTACAAGAAGGAATCATTATTGTGAAAATAAAATAATCACAGATAATATTCATCATAGTATGTCTATATCTTATGCAATAATATCAACTTAAAATCACACAAAATCCTATCTTAGGCAGCAAGTTTCACCAGGAAGTAGGGCTAGATAAAGTTATTATAATTTTCCTTATGTTAATGAAATAGGATAACAGGGTTTTTTTAAACCAACCATTTTTATTATTATAATAAAACAATGTTTAAATTGCAACAAACAATAATTATTATGCTATGTACATGTAATATGAAATAACATCAAATTAAATTCCCTAAAAGTCCCACCTTTTACAGAAATTTACATTACTCACTAGACCTAGATATTCTTCTTATTTTCCCATGGTTTAACAGGTCTTTTAAAGAGTCATTATTATTGACTTAAAACAACCTTATAATATCACAAAAATATTACTCTGACAGTAAACTTCAATAATCACCAGACTAAATGTTTATATGATTATTATTTCTCTTGTTTATTTAATAACAATTAATCAAAGAGTTTAACAGATCTTCAAAAAAGAATCATTATGATTAAAATAAGACAACCAATAAATTATCACAAACAATATTCATTAGAGAATGTCTATGGAATTAATAGGCCAAGATACACTTATTATTATTATTATTCTCCCTTCTTGATGCAATAACCCTTTATAAACATATTTAACAGGTTTCTAAAAAGGAAACAATATCATCAAAATGAAACAATTAAATTATCACAAACAATAATTACTATATGTATATGTCATATGGATTATCAAACAAATCCTAAATGATCCTTCTTCAAACACCTAGATTCACTAATCACCAGGCCTAGATGGAGTTAGGAAATAACATCAAATTAAAGTCCCCAAAAGTCCCACCTTTTACAGAAGTTTACATTAATCACTAGACCTAGATATTCTTCTTATTATTTTCTCATGGTTTAATAGGTCTTTTAAAAAGTCATTATTATTAACTTAAAACAGCCTTTATAATATCACAAAAATATTCATTACATTATGTGTATATAATATGCTATAATATGAAATTAGAACCCCATGGTATCCTAAAGAAGACAACTAGTTTCATTAATCACAAGGACTAGGTACAGTTATTATGTCTTCCATTATTTTGATGCATGAAATGTAAATGAAAAAGTTTAACAGGTCTATAAAAAAACCATTATTATTAAAATAAAACAATGATTAAACATTAATCATTATAGGATGTCTATATAATATGAAACAATATCAAATTCAGATCCCAAAAGATTCCCCCTACGATAGCAAGTTTTGCTAATTCCCAGGCCTAGATATTGTTATGGTTGTTATTTCTCATGTTGATGCAATAACAGTTAAAAAGTTCAATAATTATTTTTTAAAAATTATTAACATATCACAAACAATAATTACTATAGCACAGTTATAAGATATGTAATAATATCAAATCAAAATGCTTCCTGAGACCGTAAATTTCACTTACTGCCTAAATGCATTTATTAATATTATTTTTCACATTCATGCAATAAAGTAAATGAAAAAGTTTGGCCAGTGTTTAAGAAGAATAATAATGATTAAAATAGTACATACATTAAATTATCACAAATGATATTCATTTTAGGATGTAAATATAATATAAAGTAATATCAAATTAAAATCCCAAAAGATGCTACCTCAGGCAGCAAGTTTCACTAATCACCATGGCTAGATACAGTTACTATTATTTCTCTCATGTTGATGCTGTAACAGTGAATGGAAACAGTTTAACTTGTCTTTAAAAAAGAATCATTATTCTTAAAATAAAACACCCACTAAACTATCACATACATAATTCATTATAGGATGTCCATATCATATTAAATAATACCAAGTATATTCCCAAAATATCCTACTTCAGACAGCAAGTTTCACTAATCACTAGGGTTAGATATTATTATTTTTCTCTCATGTTGAGGCAATAAATGTTAATGAAAAAGTTCAACAGGTCCTGAAAAGAATCATAGCGATTAAAATAAAAAAAAAACATTTTGTTACCATAAATAATATTAATTATAATGTTTATACAATTTGCAATAATATCAAATTAAAATCCCAACAAATATCACCTCAAATAGGAAGCTTCATGCTTTGCCAAGCCTTTATACAGTTTTTCCTATTATTATAATTATAATTATTGTTATTATTACTTCTCATGTTGAAAAAATAAGAGTTAATAAAAAAATTTAACAGGTCTTTAAAAAATAATCATTAGTATTAAAGTAAAACCACTATTAACTTATCACAAATAACATTCATTCTACTATGTGCATTTACTAGGAAATATCAAATTAAAATCCCAAAGATCCTACCTCAATCAGTTTGTTTGAATAAGAAGCAGGGCTAGATACAGTAATTATGATTTGTCTTATGGTGATACAATAACAGATAATGAAAAGAGATTGACAGGTCTTTAAAAATACATTATTATGAAATTAGAACAACCTTTAAAATAGGACAAATAATATTCACTCGAGTATGGTTATATAATATGCAATAATATGAAATTAGAATCGTGCAAGATCCGAACTCAGACAGCTAGTTTCTCCAATCATGAGGCATAGATACATTTACTATTTCTTTTGTAATTTGGATGCAATAACAGTTAATTTGAAAAGTTTAACAAGTTTTTAAAAATCATTATTATTAAAATACAACAAAAATTCAATTATCACATATAATACTCATTGTACTATTTCTCTATGACATGAAATAATATAAACATAAAGTCCCAAGAGATTCTACCTCAGAAAGCAAGTTTCAATAGTCAGCAGCCGTAGATAGGTTAATATTATTTCTCTCACATTGCTTCAAAAACAAATTATCAAAGGGTTTAACAGGTCTTTTTCTGTGTCTGTGTCTGTGTCTCTTTGTCTCTATGGCTTTCTCTCTCTTTCTTCCTTTTGTTTCTGTCTCTATCTCTCTCTGTCTCTCTTTTTTGTTTGTCTCTGTTTTTCTGTCTCTGTTTCTCTCTCTTTGCTCTGTCTCTCTCTTTGTGTCTCTGCGTCTCTGTCTCTTTCTCTGTGGGTGTTTGTCTCCATCCATATCTGTCTCTGTCTCTCTCTGTCTCTCACTCTTATACTCTCTTTGATTTTGTTTCTCTATGTCTCTCTCAGTCTCTATCTCCCTTTGTCTCTGTCTTTCTGTGTCTGTGTCTCTGTTTCTCTTTGTCTCTATGACTTTGCATCTCTTTCTATCTGTCTTTTTTTCTGTCTCTATCTCTCTCTGTCTCTCTATTGGTCTCTCTGTTTCTCTCTGCCTTTCTGTTTCTCTTTCTCACTCTTTGCTCTGTCTCTCACTGTGTGTCTCTGTCTTTGTCTCTTTTTCTCTGGGTGTTTCTCTCCATCCATGTCTGTCTTTATCCCTTTGTCTGTGTCTCTCTCTGTCTCTCACTCTTCTATTCTTTTTGTCTCTGTTTCTCTATGTCTCTCTCTGTGTTTCTCTGTCTCTATCTCCCCCTGTCTCCGTGTTTTTTCTGTGTCTGTGTCTCTGTTTCTCTTTGTCTCTATGACTTTGTCTCTCTTTTTGTGTGTTTTTCTGTCTCTTATGTCTCTCTCTGTATCTCTCTGTTTCTCTCTTTGTCTTCTGTCTCTGTTTCTCTCTCACTCTTTGCTCCTTCTCTCTTTGTGTGTCTCAGTGTTTATCTCTATCTATGTCTGTCTCTATCTCTATCTCCGTCTCTCACTCTTCTACTCTTTGTCTCTGTTTCTCTATGACTCTCTTTCTCTTAGTTTCTCTGTCTCTATATCTCCCTGTCTCTGTTCGTTTTCTGTGCCTGTGTCTCTGTTTGTCTTTGTCTCTATGACTTTATCTGTCTTTCTGTCTATTTTTCTCTATATCTCTCTCTCTGTCTCTCTTTTTGTTGGTCTCTGTCTCTGTTTCTCTCTATTTCTCTTTCTCTCTTTTCTCTGTCTCTCTCATTCCTCTCTGTGTTTGTCTCTTTCTGTGTCAATGTCTTTCTCTTTGTCCCTGCCTGTTTCTTCGCCTTTCTTCTCTCTTTGCATCTCTTTCTCTCTCTGTCTTTTTCTCTCTGTGTATTTCTCTATCTTTTGTCTGTCTATATATGTGTATGTCTGTCTATCTTCGTTCTCTGTGTGTGTATGTGTCTGTCTCTCTGTGTACTGTCTCTCTGTCTGTCTCTTTCTCTCTGTCTTTGTCTGCATCTGTCTCTGTATCTCTCTGCCTCTGTCCCTCTGTGACTTCTGTTTCAGTCTCTTTGTCTCTGTTTATATGTCTGTCTGTCAGTTTCTCTTTTGGGTTCTCTCTGTGTCTCTGTCTCTCTCTGTGTGTATGTCTCTCTCTGTATCTGTCTCACTCTGTACCCCCTCTCTGTCTGTGTGTGTGTCTCATTCTGTCTCTGTCTCTGTCTTTCCTCTTTATTTTTCTCTCTCCTCTTTTTGTCTCTGTTGCTCTCCTCTCTCTGAGGCACCACGGTGTCATGGACACAACCTACCCTTGGAGTCAGGAAGACTTGGGTTCTAATTCTTCCTCGGACTTTTCCCAGCTTCATTATCTCAGGCAAGTCTCTGCATCTCCCTTGGTCTCTGTCCAATGAAGGATTTGGGCTCATGGCCTCTAGTGTTTCCTCTAGGGCTAGGTCTGTTGCTAGGAGACCCACTGAGTCACAAAGAAGACCCTAAGGGATGACTGGGAGAGAGGGAAATGAGGCAGGAGGTGTAGACTGCACATGGGAGCAGCTTGGCCGAGACTGAAAGGGAAGAGGAACGGCTTTGTTGAGGATGGAGAGCTGGGACAGAGATGGAGAACACGGTCCATTTTTCAGAATACTGACATTGGAGGGAGAGGAGCTGGATTCAAATCTCAGTTGGACTAAATACACTGACTCCAGCAGTCGCCTCACTTAATCCAATATGAGCTTATTTATAAAATAATGACTTATTGTGTAAGTCCGGGATACCCAGACAGATCTACCTTTGCAGGGTTGTTTTTAATAAACGCCCCATATAAGTCAAACTTGGGATATTCCGTTGATCATTTTCTTTCCAACGTAAGAACACTTAGGAAAAGGATCAGCTGTTTTCCTTGTATTTATTTCTTCTGTGCTTTGCTCTTGTGGATGGGCGACAGGCCCATCCTGGACTTAAATCCACTCGATGCTCTCTCTGCTTCCAAGGAAGAAAACCATGTGGCTTTGGACCTTTTCTAGGTAAAGTATATAGTACAAGACACTATATTAGATAGGGGGGACTTACTAGGAATCCCTGCCGACATCAGGAGGATCCATCAATTCCCTTCCAAAATCCAGCCTTTCCTTGGACGCTTTTCTGCTGGCTTCATGCCCTTTTAATGGCCAGTATGTGGCTGCTGTCAGTGAAAATCCAGGAAATGTGGGATTGAAAATGAGCCAGAGTGTAATACCAGGGTTTGGACACCGGATGGCAGACAAAATGTGTAATATCTGAGCTGGCCACAGGACGGCGCCCTTATGATTAAGGTTACCTGCTGTTTCGACTTTAGACACAAGATGTCAGCAAGAGACTGTGTTATAATTTTAAATTGCAATTAATTCATGAAAAAGCAGTAATTTGGTATCTATTATTTGCCAGACCCTACAATGAGTGCTGGGAACACAAAGACAAACATGAAACAGTCCTTTTTTCAAGGATTTCATGTGTAAATGCATATTATATATCAAATATACAAATGCAAAAGTGAGAACCTCATGTATTCCCAGCATCCCAGCAGGGTCCCAAGGGAGCTGGCCTCCAGAAACCCAACATCAGTTCATGCAAGTCTCTCCAGGCCGCTCTGAAATCATCCTGCAGATCGTTTTTATACACGAATAATATTCCATAACATTCATATACCATCACTTATTCAGCCCTTTCCCAACTGTTGGGCATCCACTCAGTTTCCAGTTTCTTGCCCCTACATAAAGGGCTGCCACAAACATTTTTGCACATGTGAGTTCCTTTAAGGAGAGAAGAATCTTCTGCTCATTGAGTTGGACCTTGAAAGGTGGGTGGATGTGGATGGGAAAAGGAGGACTCTAGGGCCAAATTCCATCCCCTGAAAATCAAAATGGCCAACTCCAATATCAAGCAGAAATTCTTGCAGAGGAACAACTGAAATCCACCTTATTTCAGGGTCAGAGTCCTTTTTCTCCTCCATCTCCTTTCTTTTCCCCCATTATTTCGTTCTTTTCCGTCTTAGCCAATTCACATTCCATTTCTGGGACTCAGTTTCCCCAGCTTGAAAATGAGGATTTTGGATTAGATTGGATTAGTTCTCTAAGGATAATTTCTTTTTCCTCACCTTAGCCTCACCTTATTCCTTCTTTTTTCCTCTCTCCCTTTTCTGATTACTTTTCCTCCTTTCCTTTTTCTGTCCTTCACTTTCCTAGGCTCAGAATTGCAACCACTCTTAGAAATCCTTAGCCTGGTGGAAACAGCTACCCTCCTCCCCCTGACTCTCACACATACAATGTTCTTTTTTCTAAGACTATCTCCTCCATTCTGTCATTCTATGACCTAAGGTCTTTCCTAGCTCTGACATCTCACATTCTAAACTTTGTCTAACAAGTCCCAGCTCTCTGCTGGCTCCCCAAATCACTACCTCTTTCTTTCAGGAGGCTCCCAGATACCAGAACAAACAATTGCCTTTTCTCCCTTTGTCCTTATTATGGACCCCACCTATCTCCAGGCAGCTGTCCTAGATCAGGCTCCTCTGAAGGGGTGTTTTCTCTTCTCACACCCCCAGCTTGACAAATAACAAAAGTGAGGAAATTAACATTTCACAGCACTTTGAGGCTCTCCAGAATCTGTTCTGGATCAGAGGGGCAGTATGCTTTAGTGGCTTAAGGGCTGGCCTTGAAATTGGAAGCCCTCTGCCTCTGACAAATACTAGCTGAGTGATCCAAGGCAAATCATTTCCTCTCTCGGTACCATGGACAGCTCCCTAAGTATTAGCATGTCACACAGTAGTTGATCTGCCCTGATGAAGAGCATTTCCATGCTGGAAGTGCTGTAGGCAAATGTAATCACAGGCTTGGACCAAAGGCCTATCTCTCTTGGACCCATTTACCTCTATTTTCTTTAATGATAACAGCCAACACTCATAGGTCTCTTTAATAATATGGGTTTAAGATAAGTTGAGTGACAGATATGTGGAGAAGGAAGGAATTTGTGTCCGAACAAGAACTGGACCTCTAATTGAACACCAGATAAATAGTTCTGATCATATTAAGTTAAAAAGTTTTTGAACACACAAAACTAATGCAAGAAAGATCAGAAGGGAAGTCATAAATTGAGAAATTATTCTTAGATTTAAGGGTTCTCATAAAGGCCTCATTTCTAAAATATATAGAGAATTGACTCAAATTTATAAGAATTCAAGCAATCCACCAACTGATAAATGGTTAAAGGATATGGACAGTTAATTTTCAGATAAAGAAATTAAAACTATTTCTAATCATATGAGAAGGTGCTCTAAATCAGTATTAATTAAAGAAATGCAAATTAAGACAAATCTGAGATACCACTACACACCTGTCAGATTGGCTAAGATGACAGGAAGACAAGGACGAATGTTGAAGAGGATGTGGGAAAAGTGGGACACCAATATATTGTTGGTGGAGTTGTGAACACATCCAGCCATTCTGAAGATCAATTTGGACCTACATTTAGAAAGTTATCAAACTGTACATACCCTTTCACCTGGCAGTGTTTCTACTCTGCCTATATCACAAAGAGATCTTAAAGGAGGGAAAGATACCCACCTGTGCAAAAATGTTTGTGGCAGCCCTTTCTGTAGTGGCAAGAAACTGGAAACTGAGTGGATGCCCATCAATTGGAGAATGGCTCAACAAGTTATGGTATATGAATGTTATGGAATATTCTTGTTCTGTAAGAAATGACCAGCAGGATGATTTCAGAGAGGCCTGGAGAGACTTGCATGAACTGATGCTGAGAGAAATGAGCAGAACCAGGAGATCATTATACATGGCAATAACAAGATTATACGATAATCAATTCTGATGGACATGGTTCTCTTCAACAATGAGATGATTCAAATCATTTCTAATTGTTCAGTGATGAAGGGAGCCATCTACACCCCGAGAGAGGCCTGTGGGAACTGACTGTGGACCACAACATAGCATTTTCATGCTTTCTGTGGATGTTTGCTTGCGTTTTGTTTTCCTTCTCAGTTTTTTTTCTTTCTAGATCTGATTTTTCTTATGCAGCCAGATAACTGTATAATTATGTGTACATGTATTAGATTTATCATATGTTTTAACATATTTAACATGTATTGCACTACCTGCCATCTAGGGGAGGGGTGAGGGGGAAAAGGAGGGAAAAATGTGGAACAGAAAATTTTGCAAGGGTCAATGTTGAAAAATTATCCATGCACGTGTATTGTCAATAAAAAGTTTTAATTAAAAAAGAAACTTATTTTTTTTAACCTACTTGCCTATTGGAAAGACAGATTACTGTGAGCACTTTACCCAACATTTGAGCAACTGTGCCCATGATCGTGTGATCATGAGGGTGAGAAATGGAAAGAACCACAGAGATTGTCAAGTCTGACCAACTTATTATGCATATGAAGTAATAGAGGCCCAGAGTCCAAAGTAGACTTGGTCATAGCCAAACAACAATGATCATGCTAGATGTGGGCTGTCCCCCATGCTTGTCAAATACATGCTCCTCCCCTTTGCATAAGAGACTCCCTACAATCGGTATTTCATAAATAAGTAGGTACTTAAGAAATACTTATTTCCTGACTAGTTGTTGCCTGGGATTTGGACTCAGGTTTCCAATGCTCTTTCTAGGACCCCATATACTCCATATGTGTGTACACATTGTGGTTGTTCAGTCATGAAGTACCCCTTCATAAAAACAGGTACACACCAGAACATGATGTAGGGGAAAGCCCCTACATTTGGAGTCAGAACCTGAGTGCAAGTCTTAGATTTGAGACTAAGAGACAACGGGCAACTCATTCATTTTCTCAAGGCCTCAAATTTCCTCATCTACATGATTGGTATTGGTAATTGCACTGACCTCTGTGTGAGGATTCAAAAGAGGCAATGAACAGCAAGTAGGGTTTATACCAGGAATGCAGGGATGATTCAATATTAGGAAAACTATTAGCATAATTGACTATATCAATAACCAAATTACAAAAAAAATATGATTATCTCAATAGATGCAGAAAAAGCATGATAAAATCCAACATCGATTCCTATTAAAAACACTAGAGAATATAGGAATAAATAGACTTTTCCTTAAAATAGTCAATAGGGGGCAGCTAGGTGGTACAGTGGATTGAGGACCAGCTCTGAAGTCAGGAGGACCAGAGTTCAAATCTGGACTCAGACACTTAACACTTCCTAGCTGTATGACCCTGGGCAAGTCATTTAACCCCTATTGCCTCAGCAAAAAATAAAATAAAATAAAATAGTCAATAGGATCTATTAAAAACCATCAGCTAGGGGCAGCTAGGTGGTGTAGTGGATAGAGCACCAGCCCTGAAGTCAGGAGGACCTGAGTTCAAATATGGGCTCAGACACTTAAACACTTCCTAGCTGTGTGACCCTGGGCAAGTCACTTAACCCCAATTGCCTCAGCAAAAATGCAAAAAAAAAAACCCACCAAAGAAAGAAAGAAAGAAAAAAACATCATCTAGCCTCATGTTATGGTGATAAACTGGAACCATTCCCAATAAGACCAGGGATGAAACAAGGTTGCCCACTATTACCATTAGTATTCATATTGAATTAGAAATGCTACCTTTAGCAATAAAAGAAAAAAAAAGATTAAAGGAATTAGAGTAGGCCATGAGGAAACCACATTATCACTCTTTGCAGATGATATGATGCTATACTTAGAGAATTCTAGAGAATCAACTAACAACCTATTGAAATAATCCACTTTAGCAAAGATGCAGGATACAAAATAAATCCATATAAATCATCAGCATTTTTAAACATCACTGAAAAAATACAACAGTAAGAGATTCAAAGAGAAATCCCATTTAAAATAGCTGTTGATACTATAAAATATTTGGGAATCTATGTGCCAAGGGAAAGTCAGGAACTATATGAAAACAACTAAAAAACACTTTTCACACAAATAAAGTCTGATGTAAACAATTGGAAAAATATCCAGTGCTCTTGGATAGATTGAGCTAATATAATAAAAATGGCAATACTATCTAAACTAATTTATTTATTTAGTGCTATACCAAACTACCAAGAAACTATTTTACTGACCTAGAAATAATAACAACAAAATTCATCTGGAAGAACAAAAGGTCAAGAATTTCAAGGGAATTATTGGGGAAAAAAGCAAATGAAGGTGGCCTACCTGTGCCAATCTAACATATTATAAAGCAGCGGTCATCAAAACTATTTGGTAGTGGCTAAGAAACAGAGTACTTGATCAGTGGAATAAATTATATTCACGGGACAAAATGGTCAATGACTATCGTAATCTAATGTTTGACAAACCCAAAGACCCCAGCTTTTGGGATAAGTACTCACTATTTGACAAAAACTTCTGGGAAAATGGGAAACTAGTATGGAAGAAACTAGGCATTGACGCTCATCTAACACTGTATACCAAAATAAGGTTGAAATGGATTCATGATCTAGACATAAAAAATGAGATTATAAACAAATTGGAAGAATGTAGTGTGGTTTACCTCTCAGACCTGTGGAGGAGGAAGGAATTTGTGACCAAAGAAGAACTAGAGATTTTCATTGATCACAAAATAGATAATTTTAATTATATCAAGTTAAAAAGTTTTTGTATACATAAAACAGATGCAGACAAGATAAGAAGGGGAGCAATAAACTGGGAAAATATTTTTACATTCAAAGGTTCTGATAAAGGCCTTATTTCTAAAATATATAGAGAACTAACTCAAATTTATAAGAATTCAGGCCATTCTCCAATTCATAAATGGTCAAAGGATATGAAAAGACAATTTTCAGATGAAGAAACTGAAACTATTTCTAGTCATAGGAAAAGCTGCTTCAAATCATTATTGATCAGAGAAATGCAAATTAAGACAACCCTAAGGTACCACTATACACCTGTCAGTTTGGCTAAGATGACAGGAAAAGATAATGACGAATGTTGGAGGGGGTGTGGGAAAACTGATACACTGATATATTATTGGTGGAACTGTGAATGGATCCAACCATTCTGGACAGCAATCTGGAATTATGCTCAAAAAAGTTATCAAAGTGTGCATACCATTTGACCCAGCCATGTTTCTACTGGGCCTATATCCCAAAGAGATCTTTCCCAAAGGAGGGAAAGGGACCCACATGGGCAAAAATGTTTGTGACAGCCCTTTTTGTAGTGGCTAGAACCTGGAAACTGAATGGATGCCCATGAATTGGAGAGTGGCTAAAGAAGTTATGGTATATGAATGTCATGGAATATTATGGTTCTGTAAGAAAGGACCAGCAGGATGATTTCATAGAGGCCTGAAGAGACCTGCATGAACTGATGCTAAATGAAGTAAGCAGAACAGGAGATCATTATACACAAGGATCAATTCTGATGGACATGGTACCAACGAGGTGATTCAAATCAATTCCTATTATCCATCGAGGAAGACAGTCATATACATTGAGAGAGGTCTGTGCGAACTGAGTGTGGACCACAGCATAGAAATTTCATGCTTTCTATGGATGCTTGTTTTCCTTCTTAGGTTGTTTTTTTTTTCTCTTTCTATATTCAATTTTTCTTGTGCTGCAAGATAACTGTATAGATATGTATACATATATTGGATTTATCATATATTTTAAAATGTTTAACATGTGTTACACTACCTGCCATCTAGGAAAAGGGGTAAGTGGAAGGAGGGAAAAGGTTGGAACAGAAGGTTTTGCAGAGGTCAATGTAGAAAAATTACTCATGTTGTAAATAAAAAGCTTTAATTAGAAAAAAGTCACTGCAAATAAAGTTACTGACCTTTTGACTTCCTTCAAGTCCCAACCACAACCACAACCTTCCCCAATCCCTCCTAATTTCAGTGTTTTCCCTCTTGTAATTATTTCCTGTTTATAATGTTTATCCAAATTTGTTGTGTATGTATTTTTTGCACATCATCTCCTTTATTAGATTAGAAGGTCTTTGAGGGAAGACTTTTGCCTCTTTAGGAATCCCCAGTGCTTTCCACACTATTTGTTGATTGAGTGGTGACCTGATACAACCATTCTGGACAGCAACCATGGCCAGAGGGCTAGGAAACCGTGTGTGCCTTTTGACACAGACCAGAAAGAAATAAAAAGCAAAAGGAAAAAGCATCTGTTTGTGCAAAAATATCTATACCAGTTCTTGAGTGGTAACAAAGAACTGGAAATGGAGGAATTGCCCATCAGTTGTGCAGCTCCAGTTGTGATCCATGACTGTTGAAATATCATTGTGCTATAAAAAATGACAAACAGGATGATTGAAGGAAAACCTTGGAAAGGCTGGCGGGAACTGATGCAAAGCAGAGTGAGCAGAAACAGGACAACTTTGTACAGTCATAAAAATTTGGTCTAATGATCAGTTCCGAATAACTTACCTCTTCTCAGCAGTCCAGCAAGCCGGGACAATTCCAAAGGACGCCTGATGAAAGACGTTATCCCCCTCTAGAGAAAAAAAAAACAGAAGGAAAATGAATGTAGAATTAGGCATACTTTTAAAAACACATTTCTTTCTCTTAGGTTGGGTGGGGACGATTTCTGTATTCTTTCACAAGAAAAAGTTTCAGTGCAAAGAAATCTTGACCCCCTAAGAAAAGAAATGGCCTATGTATTTTGGCTAAATGCCTTCCAGTGACTGTAGAAGGGAAGGACGTGGCTAATGGCTACCCCTGCATTGTGAGCAGCCTCAAAAACCAATCTCTGGGGATGCAGTGAATCTGTGGCATAGGATAGGTTATCAGGATAATCTAGGCAATAACATTAACAATTTAGTGTTTGATAAAGCCAAAGACCCCAGCTTTTGGCATAAGTACTCACTATTCGGCAAAAAATGCTGGGAAAATTGGAAACTAGTGCGGAAGAAATTAGGGCTTGACCCATACCTAACATCAGATACCAAAATAAGATCTAAATGGGTTCATGATCTAGATATAAAGAGTGATATTGTAAGCAAATTAGAGGAATGTAGTATAGTTTACCTCTCAGACCTGTGGAGATGGAATAAATTTATGTCCAAAGAAGATCTGGAACTCCTAATTGAACACCAGATAGATACTTTTGATTATATTAGGTTAAAAAGTTTCTGTACAAATAAAACTAATGCAGACAAGATTAGGAGGGAAGCATCAAATTGGGAAATCATCTTTACATTTAAGGGTTCTGATAAAGGCCTCATTTCTAAAATATATAGAGAACTGTCTCATATATATAAGAATTCAAGCCACCCTTCAATAGATAAGTGGTCAAGGGATATGAACAGACCATTTTCAGATGATGAAATTAAAACCATATCTAGTCACATGAAAAGGTGCTCCAAATCACTATTGATCAGAGAAATGCAAATTAAGACAACTCTGAGGTACCACTACACACCTGTCAGATTGGCTAAAATGACAGGAAAAGATAACAATGAATGTTGGAGGGGATGTGGGAAAACTGGGATACTAATAGATTGTTGGTGGAACTGTGATCCAACCATTCTGGAGAGCAATTTGGAGCTATGTTCAAAAAGTTATCAAACTGTGCATACCGTTTGACCCAGCAGTGTTTCTACTGGGCCTATATCCCAAAGAGATCTTAGAGGAAGGAAAGGGCCCCACATGTACAAGAATGTTTGTGGCAGCCCTTTTTGTAGTGGCTAGAAAGTGGAACCTGAATGGATGCCCATCAATTGGAGAGTGGCTGAATAAATTATGGTATATGAATGTTATGAATATTATTGCTCTGTAAGAAATGACCAGCAGGACGATTTTAGAGAGGCCTGGAGAGACTTGCATGAACTGATGCTGAGTGAAATGAGCAGAACGAGGAGATCGTTATACACAGCAACAACAATATTACATGATGATCCATTCTGATGGACATGGCTCTCTGCACCAAAAAATTGTCTCAAACCAGTTCAAATTGTTCACTGAAGAAGAACATATACATCCAGAGAGAGGGATATGAAATATGGATCACAACATAACATTTTCATGCTCTCTATTGAAGTTTGCTTGCATTGTGTTTCCTTTCTTTTTTCTTGTAGATAGGATTTTTCTTGCTCAACTTAGCCAGTATTTCAACATTATTAACATGTAGTGGACTTCCTGCCATCTAGGGGAGGGGAGGGGACTGGGGGTAAAATTTGTAATGGAAAGCTTTGTAAAGATCAGTGCTGGGGAACTACCTATACATATGTTTTACAAATAAAAAGTTTTAATAAAAAAAAAGAAAATCCTTAGTACCAGAACATCACAGGGAGGGTATGTGATAGACTAGGAATTCTTTTTGTCTATTTCAGTATTCTTTTCAACTATTCTGAACATGATCAATGTGAAAATGCTTTTGTTTGTTTTGTTTGTAAGAGCACTTCATTTTTATTTTTCATTTGGGGATGGCATTAACAAGGGCAGAAAAGTAGATATTTGTTCTTTGAAAAAATAAAATTAATTTTAAAAGGACAAAAACAAATAAAACGAGATTTGGAACAAAAAAGGAAAGCAAAAATTAATTAAAACTACATAAATATACATGTGGTTATTGTTGTCCATTACCCATGCTTAACTCTTCATGACCAACTGGTTTACCATTCCCTTCTCTGGTTCATTTAATGAATAAGGAAATCAAGGCAAACCGGTTACAGCTAGTGTCTGAGGCTGAATTTGAACTTAGGTTCTTCTGGATACAAGATGGCACTCTGCCCAATGCATCACCTAGTCCACCTAAAATTTGCAGAATAGCCAATTAATATAGTCCTGATTCTTTCCAGTGAGTTCTACCTTTATGTATACCAAGATGATACAATTTTGGATTGTTCTCTCACATTTGAATCAAAGGCCCTTTGATAAACATGGGTATAGTTTCCCCCTAAACATGTGAATTCTAATTCCATAGGGGAGGGTGAATAAACTTATGCAAATATCTTAAGGTGAGGGGAAATGCCCCAATTATAAATATAGTTATATATAAATGTGTGAATATGGGTATGTATTCCCTAGCAAGCACTCTCCATTCATCTGCATTCCCCAGAGGAAGGATGGCAATTGCAGTTACAAATTTTTCAGAGGCAAATACATCTTTATACAGACAATCATGACATATGAGGGGGAAAAGTGGGTGTAATCATCTACAACAACCTATACATGAAAGAAAGACCTACTACAATATACCCAAAAGGTCACATTATACCAGTGGTCATAGAAACCATAACTAATTCATATGAAACACATTCATCAAGTCCCAGAAAATAAGCAGTCAGCACATATTTATTTTCATTGAATATTTACAACTAGTAAATATTAGTACTAATTTACCATATATGTGAGTAATATTATTTTGTATTAGTATTTAATATTGCTCATACAGGTTTCATTTTTTAATTCCCCATTGTTGAATTGATGTAAGATTTGCACAGTGAAGGTAAGCAAGTTACTTCAGGGGAACATTGTCACTTGAATGTGAGAAAGAGTAATTATTCTGAAAGCTAGAGTAAATAACACCTGCCTAATTAATCACTTTATAGGTCTTTTAAAAGCTTTTAAATGTTCCTAAGCGGATTTCACCCAACATAATTTCTGTTAAGGACCATGCCTAAGTGGGAAACCCAGAAAGCCTGCAACTGCTTCTCAGTCTCCCTGTATCGTTATCATCCTCTCACATGAAGGGATCTATTCTGTGGATCAGAATTAGATCCCCAGCAGCCACTACCAGGTGGCTCCCATGACTAGCTTCTCCACTTCAAATAAACCAATCTATCTGCTATCTTGTACAATTTGCCAGTTCTTCCCTCTGTATCTTTGCCTATGCCAGTCCCACACAGAAGAGCTCCATACTTAGCAGTGAATATGTCTGTTCACTGTTGCTGTTGTTGTAATTTTCAGTCATGTCCAACTCTCCATGACGCCATTTGGGTTTTCTTAGCAAAGCTCCTGGAGTGGTTTGCTAACTTCCTTCTCCAGCTCATTTTACAGATGTTGAAACTAAGGCAGGGAAACTCATAGGGTGTGAAAAGAGCTCCAGTTTATTATGTTGTAATCTTGTTGCTATACAGTTTTGCAATTGTGATCAGTGCATGAACAGTAGGCAATCCCCAATCACCATTTAGAGAAGCAGCTCGTGGGTATTGTGTATGCATGGGATCTGCCAAAGGGAGGAGAGCCGGCCCAGCCACATCAGAAAGCAGCTCACAGGCAAGAGGCCCTGTCAAGGCATCCCTGTTCACCAGCAACTAGCTGTGACCCTCAGGCTCAACCCATTCCCATGCCGGGCACCAGTACTCCTTACTCAACAAGGGCGTTTCTGCCTGTTACATTTTCATCTGGGTGTTCCCAGCACTCAATGTAGGACCTGGCTAATACTAGGCCTGAAATGATTGCTTTTTCATCAATTAATTGCCATTGAAATCTTCCTATTAATCACAAGGGCGCCATCCTGTGGCCAAATAAGGTATTACACATTTGGTCGGCCATCCGGTGTCCACACCCTGGTATTACACTCTGGCCCATTTCCAATCCCAGATTTCCTGGATTTTCACTGACAGGAGCCACTTCCCAGCTATTGAAAGGGCATAAAGCGAGCAGAAAAGAGTCCAAGGAAAGGCTGGATTTGGGAAGAGAAGGGAAGTAATGGATACCCCGATGTCGGCAGGGATTCCTAATAAGTCCCCCCCACCTAATACAGTGCCCTGTCCTATGCTTTGCCTAGAAAAGGTCCAAGGCCACATGGTTTTCTTCCATGGAAGCAGAGACAGCACGGAGCGAATTTCAGTCCAGGAGAGGCCTGTTGCCCATCCACAAGAGCAAAGCTCAGAAGAAATAAATACAAGGAAAACAGCTGATCATTTTCCTAAGTGTTCTTACCTTGGAAAGAAAATGAGCAACGGAATATCACAAGTTTGACTTATATGTGACCTTTATTAAAGCAACCCTGCAAAGGTAGATCTGTCTAGCTATCCAGGGCTTACTCAATGAGTCATTATGTTGTATTATTTTATAAATAAGCTCATATTGGATTAAGTGAGGCAACTGCTGAAGTCAGTGTATTTAGTCCAACTGAGATTTGAATCCAGGTCCTCTCCCTCCAATGGCAGTGTTCTCAAAAATAGCCCGTGTTCTCCATCTCTGTCCCAACTCTCCATCCTCAACAAAGCTGTTCCCCTTCCCTTTCAGTCTCTGCAAAACTGTTCCTATGTGCAGTCTACACGTCCTGTCTCATTTCCCTCTCTCCCAGTCATCCCTTAGGGTCTTCATTGTGACTCAGTGGGTCTCTGAGCAACAGACTTAGCCCTAGAGGAAACACTAGAGGCCATGAGTCCAAATCTTGCATTGGACAGAGACCAAGGGAGATGCAGAGATTTTCCTGAGATAATGAAGCTGGGAAAAGTTTGAGGAAGAATTGGAACCCAAGTCTCCCTGACTCCAAGGGTAGGTTGTGTCCATGAGATCCTGCTGCCTCACAGAGAGAGGAGAGAGACAGAGACAAAGAGAGGAGAGACAAAAATAGAGACGAAAGAGAGAGACATAGAGAGAGATAGAGATTCAGAGACATAGATAAACACACACACACAGAGGAAATCTAGAGATAGAGGGAGACACAGAGAGAACCTGAAAGAGAAACTGACAGACATACAAACAGAGACAAAGACACAGAGACAAAGAGACTGAAACAGAAGACATAGAGGGACAGAGGCAGAGAGATACAGAGACAGATGCCGACAAAGACAGAGAGAAAGAGACAGACAGAGAAACAGTACACAGAGAGACAGACACATACACACATAAAGAAGATAGACAGAAACACACATAGACAAACACAAAAGATAGAGAGATACATAGAGAGAAAAAGAGACAGAGAAAGAGAGGCAAAGAGAGAAGAAAGACAGAGAAACAAAGACAGGGACAAAGCGAAAGACACTGACACAGAAAGAGACAAACACACAGAGAAATGAGACAGAGAAAAGAGAGAAAGAGAAACAGAAAGAGAGAAACAGAGACAGAGACAAACAAAAAGAGAGAGAGATAGTGAAAAGTAGACAGAAAGACAGACAGAAAGTCATAGAGACAAAGACAGAGACACAGAACACAGAAAACAGACAGAGACAGGAGAGATAGAGACAGAGACACTGAGAGAGACATAGAGAAACAGAGACAAAGAGAATAGAAGAGTAAGAGACAGAGAGATAAAGACAGACATGGATGGAAACAAACGCCCAGAGAAAAAGAGACAAAGACAGAGAGACTGACACACAGAGAGAGACAGAGCAAAGAGTGACAGAGAAACAGAGAAAGCAAGACAGAGAGAAACAGAGACAGAGACAAACAGATAAAATAGAGAGACATAGAGAGACTTAGAGACAAAAACTAGACAGAGAGAAAGACAAAGTCAGAGAGACAAAGCCAAACAGAGACACAGACACAGAAAAAACACAGAGACAGGGGAGATAGAGACAGAAAAAACTGACAGAGAGACATAGAGAAACAGAGACAAAGAGAATAGAAGTGTGAGAGACAGAGACACAGAGAAATAGAAACAGAGAGATAGAGACAGACATGGATGGTGACAAAAACCCAGAGACAAAGAAACAAAGGAAGAGACACACAAAGAGAGAAGGGGCAAAGAGTGACAGATTAACAGAGAAAGACAGAGAGAAACAGAGACAGAGACAAATAGAGAACAGAGAGAGACATAGAAACAAAACAACACACAGAGAGACAAAGTCATAGAGACAAAGAGAAGCAGAGACACAGACAGAAAAACCAAGACAGGGAGAGATAGAGATAGAGAGACTGAGAGAAAGAGATACATAGAGAAACAGACAAAGAGAGTAGAAGAGTGAGAGACAGAAACAGAGAGATATAGACAGACATGGATCAAGACAAACACCCAGAGATAAAGAAACAAAGAGTGACAGAAACACACAGAGAGAGGCAGAAACAGGGAAAACAAGAGAGAGATGCACACACAGAGAGACAGACAGACAGACAGGCAGATCACTAGAGATAATATGCATTTCTCTCTAAAATTCCTGACAACAGGGCCTGTTACATTTTCGTCCGGGTGTTCCCTGCACTCAGTGTAGGGCCTGGCTAATACTAGGCCTGAAATGACTGCTTTTTCATCAATTAATTGCCATTGAAAACTTCCTATTAATCATAAGGGCGCTGTCCAGTGGCCAATTCAGGTATTACACATTTGGTCTGCCATCTCGTGTCCAAACCCTGGTATTACACTCTGGCTCATTTTCAATCCCAGATTTCCTGGATTTTCACTGACAGGAGCCACTTACCAGCCATTGAAAGGGCATGAAGCGAGCAGAAAAGAGTCCAAGGAAAGGCTGGATTTTGGAAGAGAAGGGAAGTGATGGATCCCCCCGATGTCGGCCGGGATTCCTAGTAAGTCCCCCCCACCTAACACAGTGTCCTCTTCTATTCTTTGCCTAGAAAAGGTCCAAGGCCACCTGGTTTCTTCCATGGAAGCAGAGCCAGCACACAGCGGATGCAGTCAAGATTAGGAGGGAAGCAATAAATTGGGAAATCATCTTTACATTTAAGGGTTCTGATAAAGGCCTCATTTCTAAAATATATAGAGAATTGTCTCATATTTATAAGAATTCAAGCCATTCTCCAATCGATAAATGGTCAAAGGTTATGAACAGAAAATTTTCAGATGATGAAATTAAAACTATTTGTAGTCATATGAAATGGTGCTCCAAATCACTACTGATCAGAGAAATGCAAATAAAGACAACTCTGAGGTAGCACTACACATCTGTCAGATTGGCTAAAATGACAGGAAAAGATAATGATGAATGCTGGAGGGGATGTGGGAAGGCTGGGACACGATGCATTGTTGGTGGAACTGTGAACGGATCCAGTCATTCTGAAGAGCAATTTGTAGTTATGCTCAAAAAGTTATCAAACTGTGCATACCCTTTGACCCAGCAGCATTTCTATTGGGCTTATATCCCAAAGAAATCATAAAGTAAAGAAAGGGCCCCACATGTGCAAGAATGTTTGTGGCAGCCCTTTTTGTAGTCGCTAGAAACTGGAAACTGAATGGATGCCCATCAATTGGAGAGTGGCTGAACAAATTATGGTATGAATGTCATGGGATATTATTGTTTTGTGAGAAACGACCGGCAGGATGTTTTCAGAGAGGCCTGGAGAGACTTGCATGAACTGATGCTGAGTGAAACGAGCAGAACCAGGAGATCATTGTACACAGCAACAACAATACTATATGAGGATCAGTTCTGATGGACATGGCTCTCTTCGACAATAAAATGTTTCAAACCAGTTCCAACTGTTCAGTGAAGAAAGCCATATACTTCTGAGCTGACTTCCAGTCTGGGGCTGATCTGGCTAGATCTGCATTAGGACCACACTTTCAGCTGCTCTCAATCCACCCTTTATCAAAGGTAGACCTGCCAAAGGTCTGCCCGCTCCTGCCCGCAAGCAGAGCAAAGTGGCCCAAGCGTCTCCCAGAGACTTCCTGGCAGCCTAAAATCTTCTGATCCTTCCCAGCCCCGGACATGGACCCCAGCTGCACCCTGGCATCTGAGCGCTGGGAACTGCTCGATCCCCAGCCCGTCTAAAACTGATCTCAGAAGTTCTTTCAAAGTAGATATTTGATACAAGTACATTGTAGTCCAAGTGTTTGGTAGAGCCCTCACTCCAGAACCTATTCGGAGGCTCAATTTGTCTGGGTCTGTGGGAAGGTCTCAGGAGCTCACAGAGGACGCTGTCTGCAGTTCGCCATCTTGGCTCCACCCCCCAGTTATTGACTGTTTTGTCCTGTGATCTTATCCTATTCCACTGATCGACTATTTTGTTTCTTAGTAACAAATGATTTTGATTATCATTGATTTATAATATAGATTTATATCTGGTACAGCTAGGCCACCTTCGTGAGCATTTTTTTTTCTATTAATTCCCTTCAAATTCTTTACCTTTTGTTCTTCCAGAAGAACTTTGTTACTATTTTTGCGAGTTGTGTAAAATAATTTCCTGGGACTTTGATTGCTGTTGCACTAAATAAGTGGATTAATTTAGGTAGTATTATCATTTTTATTATATTCACTCAATTTACCTGTGAGCACTTGATATTTTCCCAACAGATTAGATCTGACTTTATTTGTGTGGAAAGTGTTTTATAGTTTAGTTCTTATAGTTCCTGAATTTTCCTCGGCAGATAGATTCCGAAATATTTTATATTATCGACAGTTATTTTAAATGGGATTTTTTTCTATCTCTTGCTGTTGAACTTTGCTGGTAATGTATAAAAATGCTGATGACTTATTTGGATTTATTTTGTATCCTGCAATTTTGCTAAAGTTGTGAATTGTTTCTAAAAGTTTTTTAATTGCGTTTCTTGGGTTCTCTAAGTATACCATCATATCATCTGAGAAGAGTGATAATTTGGTTTCCTCATGACCTACTCTAATTCCTTTAATCTCTTTTTCTTCTCTTACTGCCAAAGCTAACATTTCTTTTTTTTTTAAATTTTATTTATTTGCAAAACATATGTATGGGTAATTCTTCAACATTAACCCTTACATAGCTTTTTGTTACAGATTTTCCCCCCAACTCCCCACCCCTCCCCTAGATGGCAGGATATCCACTACATGATAATTGTGTTAGAATACTTAAGAAATCGAGTATATGTATAGTTATTGCATCATTTTTTGTGCAGGAGGAATCATATCTACAGGAAAGAATAATCCGATAAAGGAAATACAATACAAGCAAATCTTAATAGAGAACATGAAAATGTTATGTTGTGGTCCACATTTCACATCCCTTTGTCTGGGTGTATATGGCTCTCTTCACCGAACAATTGGAACTGGTTTGAAGCAT
>JAJPUD010010952.1:12294-50814 GCA_023553655.1 Myrmecobius fasciatus | reverse complement strand
GATATAGAGAAGCAGGAAGACCAAATATTCAAAGCTTGACATCCTATCAATTCTACAATGAATACATATACTAATTAGGAAAGAAATCCATTTAACCAAGTCAATAGCAAAACAGAAAACAGAGAAAGTATAAATGTGACAATATAAAACAGAATCCAGAGTGAAACAGTTCTCCTACTGGGAAGCAAGGTAACAGTTCAAACTAAGAGTCCTAGATCTCACTCAACGCAAAGTTTCTCAAATTTTCTAACGTACCTTATTGGAGATAGGGACATAACAAAGTCAAGAATTCCAATGTGGGCTTATTCCCAGAGTCTTATTTTCCCTTCAACAACTTGAAGTGAGGTTGGTATTGTCCATCTTTTCTCTAAAGTTGGAAAACAGAAACACCATAAAATACCACAAAGATTGAATACTCCAAAGAGATTCTAAGCAATCCTAAAAGAAACCATAACTCTCCTTTCCTGACTTTTCCAATTCTGTCCTGATGTAAGCATGAAGTATTGAGCTCTACTTATGAGGAGAAAGTTTCACACTAATGGGCTTTGAACTTCACCTTACATAAATAGAGTTAAAAAGCCCTGTTTATATTTATAGTCATATGAAAAGGTGTTCCAAATCACTATTGATCAGAGAAATGCAAATCAAGACAATCCTGAGGTACCACTTCACACCTGTCAGATTAGCTAAAATGACAGGAAAAGTTAATGATGAATGTTGGAGGGGATGTGGAAGGGCTGGGACACTGATGCATTGTTGGTGGAGCTGTGAACGGATACAGCCATTCTGGAGAACAATTTGGAGCTATGCTCAAAAAGTTATCAAACTGTGCATACCCTTTGACCCAGCAGCATTTCTATTGGGATTATATCCCAAAGAAATCATAAAGGAAGGAAAAGGCCCCACATGTGCAAGAATGTTTGTGGCAGCCCTTTTTGTAGTGGCTAGAAACTGGAAACTGAATAGATGCCCTTCAATTGGAGAATGGCTGAATAAATTATGGTATATGAATATTATGGAATATTATTGTTCTGTAAGAAATGACCAGTAAGATGATTTCAGAGAGGCCTGGAGAGACTTACATGAACTGATGCTGAGTGAAATGAGCAGAACCAGGAGATCATTATACACGGCAACAACAGTACTATATGACAATCAATTCTGATGGACATGGCTCTCTTTAACAATGAAATGTTTCAAACCACCTCCAATTGTTCACTGAAGAAAGCCATATACACCCAGAGAGAGGGATGTGAAATGTGGACCACAACATAACATTCTCATACTCCTTGATTGATGTTTGCTTACATTGTGTTTCCTTCATCTGATATATCGTTTGAGTAGATAAGATTTTTCTTGCACAACAATGATAAGTTTGGAAATATGTATACATATATTCGATTTGCCAATATTTTAACATAATTAACATGTAGTGGATATCCTGCCATCTAGGGGAGGGGTGGGGAGTTGGGGGGAAAAATTTGTAACGGAAAGCTATGTAAGGGTTATTGTTGAAGAATTACCCACACATATGTTATGCAAATAAAAATTTTAAAAAAGCCCTGTTTAAAAATAAAAATGAAAATTATCAATAATAATAGAATTAGTCCTAAGGAGATGGCTAAAAACTTTTCCCCTCAAAATATTCTTATGCTGTAACTTCATAATCAATAATATTCCCTTTGTAGGTGTCCATTTATTGTTCTTACAATCCACCTCATTCCTCTCATGCACTTGGATTTATTTTTAAATAGACATGTTTCAAAGGCTGCAGCAGATTAAAAGAAACAGATGACTTAGTAACAAATGTTTAAAAGTCCAGGGGTTTGTTTTTAAATTGAACTTGAGCATGACAGACTAAAAGAAGTCCTTGAATAACTCAGAACAGTACTAAACTTGATTTAAAAAAAGTGAGGAGGCAGAACAACTAAGTCACATAAGTGTACATTTAGACAGCTGAAAAAATAGAAAAGAACACAGTGCTCATGCTGGGGTTCTGCCCCACTGCACAAGCAGTTCCAGGAAAGTCCAATTAGATTAATATCACAAATTAGTTTTTATAAGAAATTTAAAAACAAAATAAAATCCCCACAAATAACAAGAATTCTTCTTACTCGTGTTTCTTTCACATTTATGTGCCATTTGTTTCTGCTTGAATTTAGAATTTTTAACCTGATTCACCTTATTATATTTATGTATATTTATTAATGATTCTGAAATTTTCCCCTACAGCTTTCCTTTCTTTTACAATCCATTGCATTAACTCAAAATGTTGATATTCTGATGGGAAATTTTTGCTATGTTTGGATGGTCAACAGCCTGCAATGGTAGGTTTTTTTCCCTTTGTCTTGAGATCTAGAGATAGATACAGATAGCAATACAGAAACAGAAAGACAAGACACACAGAAAGAGAGAGTCAAAAACATAGAGACAGTGAAAAATAGAGAGATCAACAAATAAGATAGACACAAAGACAGAAAGACAATGACTCCTTCTCAGATGACTCAATGACTCAATGGGGAATTATAACTGAAAAAAAAGAAAACATATTTATATTTTTTTTATGAAGACTATGTGGATCTAGACTAACTTTCGGTGAAAGGGAAGCTTAGAGTTTGTATTACAGATAGAGGTCTCAAGTACTTTATCTTTCCTTTTTTTTAGTCATGGAAAATTTGAAAGGAAAATCATCCTCACCCTCTAAGGGCAGAGCTTAGAGAAATCAACAAAAGAGAAAGCTGCATGAAGAGAGGAGCTGAGCTATCCAAATGAAAGTAGATGTCAGTAAGAGGAAATAATTTGACTTCCCCTCACCTGACTAATATAATATACACAGCCAGGTGCTAAATTTATAAAATTACTTGCTACACAGAAAATAAGTATTATGAGATTACTCTGTGCAAGAAGATTTAGAGGAGGGAGTGGAACTTGAATTGGGTCTATAAAGATGAGTAGGACTTGAATAGCATGTGTAAAGTAGGTGAGCTCCCTAGGCAGGAGAGACAAAATGAACAAAGGTGTATGATCAATATTGAGCAAGGACAACAAGGGACTTTGCAGGGTCATTTAGTATAAAGTGAAGGGATCAGTTCCAAAATAACATGAGGAACATTTAAGTACCTTTTTATGTCCTTCCCCTGAAATCTTCATCCTTCCTGCAATGTCTATGAGCAGAGAGAATTAGGCTAATAAATAATAAAAATTATAATAGTCAATAAAAAGTTATATGATTTCAGATACTTGTATCTTTCTAGAATAGAGTCATATTTTCACACACCCTATTTTCCATCTGCACATTATCAAAAAATACAATGTCAGCACTACATGTTGCTATTTTGGCATACGATTTTGCTAGTCTATATTGCCTTAGACTTCAACCTTTTTTAGAATGGGGAAACTTTTAATTTTACTAAAATTTTAGGAGTGCATGAAATTGGAGGGGTGGTAATTGGTGATAAAAAATAGTGTTGAGATGGGGTGGGGTGGAATGGAAGGCAGAAGGATGGTATTGTTGACATATATTGAATGTTAGGAAAGTAGATGTTTTCGGGGTCCTCAAGTCAGGAGGAAAATAGATGTTGGAAATGTTAAAATTATCTGAAGAAAGGAGCAAGCAGAGAGACTATTGAAAGTCCTTCACTGGTCATGTATGAATATACTCTAGCTGGAAAGTTGCATTACAGTTCATAACTTTTATTACTTTACAAACAAGAAAAATCAGTAAAGCCAATTATGAATCAATGTGTAATCAAAATGAATGGTTAGCTGTCATATGTCATGTAGATACATATGATTTTAAATTAGAAGTCATTTTCTTTTAATGAATCTATCATTTTCTTTGTATACAGAAGAGTTCAGGTAGAGAAAGTAGCTCAAGATCAAATCATTAAAATGGCATGGAGACAATTTTTGTATTTAGAAAATGTACAAAGAGAATTTTCCTTTGTAGGCACCCCAATAGAATGGCAGCTGGGCTGGATAATAGATCACTTCACCATTGTGACTTGACTACAACATAGGACACATCCCATTTTCATATCTGGCATGGAAATAATCATTGTTATTATGTCCAGTAATGAAAAATATGAAGGTTATCTTTAAGGATCCCTAGCTTAGTGATCAATGTATATTAATCACAGAAATGGTATAAAGAAAGGATATCACTTCAAGGTGTAAAATTTTCCAATCAAACGTAAAAAAAATCTGTTTGGTGTTCAAAGCCTAACACATAAAAACTTAACCCATATCCACTACCTTTCCAGTTTTCTTATATGTTATATGCCTTTTATGTGGATAGTCAATCCAAAAACATTAAGCAACTATTCTGCTCACATGCTGCTAAATGTGGAAGACACAAATATGGAAAGAGAAAAAAGACAGCTTATGACTTCAAGGACCTTATAATCTAATGAGTCAAGATAACACACATGTGAAGAAGCTGAAAGGGAGGTTCCTGGCAAGGCAGTGAGTTGTAAAAGTCCAAAGGAGTTCAGTGGAATGGGAAGAGATAATTCCCCTAGGTACCCTTCCTCCAAACAGAGGTTTTAGGAGGAGTTCCAGCTCCAATATGCAAACAGATTTGGAGGGTTTTGATGAGGTATAATAATATGCCAAAATAATGTAGACTAGTGAATTTCTCAATGATGAGTTTCCTGAGGGTCATCCTGGAAAAGTCCAAAGGAGTACAACTAGATGGGAAATGAAAAGATGGCTGGTTTGAGCAAAACCACCCATAAGGACTCTCTGATCTAGTGACATTGTCCTTTTTGCTGTTTCTCAAACACTTCTTGGCTCTGGGCATTTTCATCAATTGTCCCTCATTCCTGGAAAGTTCTCCTTCCTCATCTCTTCCTCTTCTTTGGTTTCTTTTAAGTCTCATTTAAAATCCCATTTTCTTTGGGAAGCCTTTCCCCTATCCTTCTAAATTCTAGTCTTCTTTCCTCTGTTGAGGAGGGAATTATTTATTTATTTGTACTATTAATCCTGTACATAACTTGTTTGTTTAAAGTGGTTTGCATGTGTTTCCTCCTTAAAGACAGGAACTTTCTTTTACTATTCTTTGTATACCCATTGTTTAGCCCAATGCTTGAAACATAGTTGGCTACTGATTCACAGGTTTACATGCCAATGCCCTAAGAGATCAAGTACAGTGGAAAAAGTAATATACTTGTTAAAGGACTTGAGTTCAAATCCCAAATCCCCAGGCAAATTATCAATCAATAAACTTTGATTCAACATCATTATGCACTAGACAGTGTGTTAGGCCCTAGAAAATACAAGACAAAAGTGAACCAGTCCCTGCCTTCTAGAAACTTTCAATTCTATCTAGGAAGAGAACATGCATGTAAAGAGTTACCTACATTCAATAAATACAAGACAATAGAAGTGAGGAAATGGCAAAGTCAAGGGTCAATAAAAGCTAAATAAAATGGTATTTCACCACAATTCTAAGGAAAACTAGATATTCTCAGAGGGCAAATTACTCAAATTCTGGATCTGTGACATCTCTTTTCCTCTAGATCCATCTAATACTATAATAAAATGATTTAATGAGAGTCATTAAAAAAACCTCATGTATAATCAAACTATTTGAATTTTAAAACTATCAGAATTCTTCAAAGTTCCTTCTCCTAAAATTAAAAAAAAATTACTCTATTGTGCTTGTCCCCTAAAATTAGGTTTGTTATTGTTGCTTTTCAGTTTTCATGATACAAATTATTATAGTGGGTAATATAAACAGTTCACTATAATATTCCAGGGTTAAATCACAATGGATAGTACTGTGACAGATACTATGGTAAGTATAACTCTAAAGATGTCATAGTCTTTGCAGAAAATAGAGCAAAGTTCCCTAGAAAACTGATAAAACTTTCTGAGTCACCCATATTTCCATTTTCCTGATTTCCAATGTTTTCTTTTAAAAAAAATTTAAGCCACTGCTAATTGATTATTTTTTAAAATATCCCTCTGAAGTGAATCAATACTATTCTCCTTAGCATGCATCAATGTCAGAAATCCTATAATTTTTCATCAATTTCTTAATCTAATTAGGTTATTAGACCTGCATGGCTGTCATATTTCAATATCACAGCTCTCAATTCAATCCTGCAGGTGGAATAAAAAGACTTTGAAGGTTCAGAAATTTCTACAAACTTATAGCACACTCTCCAGCCCAGCCCATGACAGGATAATAGCAAGTATATATCTTATGGTAGATGTTTCAAATTCAATAGCATTAGGAATATTCAACACCATCCATGAGGTTTAAGGACACCTTCATTGGTCAACAAACCAATGACCACTGCTTAATTTATATTAATGTTAAAGGAATATCCCTTGGACAAAGGAGTAATGTCAGTGTTCATTGTTTTCACAAAATCCTTTACTCCATAGTTAGAGATGTAGAGGACTTTAATATGAATAAAGGCCCAGAGTGATTAAATAAATTTCTATAGTTCAAACAGGTAACTCATGCTAGAGCTCTAAACCAAGGTTCTGTACTTCGAAAGCCAGCCTTCTTTTCATAACACAACTTTACTTTGATTATTCAGTGACTGCTTTGACTATCCTAAATCACTTCAGTTTAAGAAATATAGTGAGGGGAGGATTCTGGGAAATAGCAAAGGTCAGTAAGTTTCAAGCTCTCCAGATTTCCCCCACATATAGAACAAACTTGAACCCCAGGGCAAATATAGACTGGTGGAAAATCAAGAAGACTTGGGGCAGAACAAGGTCCTCTAGGTACAACTCCAGAAGAGCTGAAGAAAGGCCCAGAATCGGGGATTAACCCAAGTGAAGTGCAAACACCTCCCTGCATAAACATCAAGTAGGGAGCCCTGGTACTGCAGTTTGACTGCAGCCTCAGCAAGAATCATAGAAACTTTCACCTCTGAACTGTTTGTGGAGTCGGGGTCTGATTCCAGGGAAACTGAGTGAATCTCACCTGATTAAGAACTTCAGACACAGCAGTGTTGCAGAAATACAACCCTGGGTAAGGAGGAATCACCACACTCGTGAGTGCCAAAACAGCCAGACAAGAACTGCTGACTGTAGGCACTAGCAGTTGGAAGTGGAAGTCTTGGTTTGGGGTTCCAGGTCAAAATGGAGAGCTCAAGTGAAGTCAGAAGCACCATACCCCCACTGCACGATTAGAGGTGCTTATTCTAATACCTCTTATTTAAAAAAATGAACCAGCAAAGAAGAAAGAAGCCCACCATAGAAACTTACTATGAGAACAGGGAAGACTGGGGTTCATCTTCAAAGAAGGGCACTGATATAAAAAGAGCTTCTTCTATCCCAAAGAGTAACAAAATGACTCTGCCCAGAGAGAGTTTATAGAAGAACTCAAAAAAATTAAAAATCAAATGAGAGACATTGAGGAAAAACTAAAAAAAAAAAATCCAAGAAAAACAAGAATATTATGAAACAGTTAACCAACCAGGAAAGGAGAAACAGAGTAGATTTTAAAGAATAAAAAAATAAAACAGCTGTGAAATATCTTATATGAAAAAGGACATCTGAAAAATAGACCCAAGAAGAGAAAATATAAGAATAAGTAGACTACCAAAAACAAGGATCCTGACACAATAATGCAAGAAATAATCCAAGAAAATTGTCCTGGAGTGATAGAACATGAGGGAAAAGTAGAATAAGAAAAAGTCCACCAATTACTACCTCAACAAGATCCTTTGTGGAAATCACACAGGAATATTATTGCCAAATTTCAAAAACCCCAGATCAAAGAAAAAATTTTACAAGAAGCAAGAAAAAAAAAGAAGAAAAACAGTGGAGCTACAATTAGAATTGTGCAAGACATCATCAACCACAATAAAAGACGGTAAGTCCTGGAATCATATGTACCGGTAATCACAAGAACTAGGTTTGTGGCCAAAAATATCATTGCCAGCAAAATTATTTATAATGTTGAACAAAAGAAAATAGACATTCAATGATTTTTCACAGATTTTTAGGACTTTCTATCAACCAAACCTGAACTTAATGGAAATTTTAACACATAAGAGCCAATATCAAAGACCAATTTTAAGAAACTCAACATGGACAAATTATTATTTTTTTAACATGAGAAATGTATGCCAAATGTTTAAAATTGTCATCAATAATAGAGCAGCTCAAAAGAAAGGTTGGGGTAGAATTGAGGTAAAAATAGTAATTAGATTATACAAATGAGTTGCAGAAGAATAATAGACACAGAAGCAATAGAGGAGTGGTAGGTTTGGCAAATTTACTTGCATCAGGCATGGGTTAAATAGGCAACGTTGCATAAATACTATGAAGGGTATAACATCATCCAAAAATCATAAAGAAACAAGTAGGAGGGATGGGAAGACAGGGAATCAAAGGGTGAGGGAAGAAGACAATGGAGGGATCCATGAGTGGGGGTGGTTAAGTAATACCAAGACAAGTTAAAAAGCAGAATTAAAGCAAAGAGTCAGAAGACATAGGAAAGATATGTGTATGGGGGAGGGGGATAATGTGTGTGTGTGTCTACATATGTATATATAAATATATCCCTGGGGGGGGGATGAAAGGGAGGGGAAATAATAAAAAAAATTGTGCAGTATAAAGCAAAAGAGCAATTTACAAGAAAGTAAAGATGGACCCTCATGAATATAATTTCTTCTACTTATATGCATGTATATGTAGAAGAAATTTGTATTCTTTTTCTATTTTTTTCTGTTTTCCTTTTTTTAATAAAATATTTTTTTAAGAAAAGAAATATAGTGAATTAGGGTTTGGTGAAAGGGAATGGGAACTAATAAAAGTAATTGTAACTCACATTTACTTACACACTACTTTTCACCTTACCTTGCCTTTCCTTATCCTCACACAATATCAAAGGCCTATTCATAGTTCAACTGCTCTCAGCACTTGAGAAAAGCAAGTGGCAAAAAGTCAAAACAAATACTAGACCTCTTGGGAACTTGTTTTCCCAACTTCTATGTTTCTGGCCTTTTGCCAAAATAGAATATCAGGATCAGGAACCTTGAGAAAGGAACTTAATAAAATGTATCTGAATTATTACTATTCTAAAATGAGGATTTCTAATTAAGGTATGATATTAATGGTTGAAATTATGTCCAAATACATATCCTAATCTTTAGGAATAGGGATTATTTAATGTCACAGCTTTAGAGGATAAGGAGAAATTAAGAAAAAATAAATCTGATAGGAATCTCTTTATGCCCACATATACCCTACCCTAGGTTTCTTAATAGATCCTCCATGTTACACTCCTTTAAAAAATAGAAATTACACAAATAAAATTTGGTTTCACTTTTATTCCTAAATTTATGGATTTATTATTTTAAAATCAAATTTATTCTGGACTTGCAACATCATGATCACAAAACATATGTTTTTAAATCAAACATCCTATGACAGAAGATTTAGAGTGAAAAATTATATAGAAAAATCTTCCATTTAAAAGATTCAATTTTTAAATTAAATCTCCATTTAGGAAACACAGGGTGAATCCTTTTCTTTTAAGTTCTGTGATTCATTACAAATGAATAGCACTTGCCCTCATGGTAGAGGAAAAAAGATCTTATAGTATATTTAAAAAACACTATTACAGTATATTAAAAAACATACAGAGGTATTCCTGATTAACCAAATAAACTTACAGGTGAGCAAGTCTTTTATGGGACTTTTGATTCCTATGAAGGAAAGAAACATGTTCCATGACATTTCATAAAAATTACCCTCGGTAAATAGAGATGAGTTAATTATTTATATTCAGGGACTCCAAGCATATAGCAAATACCTGATACCTGACTCATCATTGATATATTGAAACTCCAGCTTTAAACCATCCTGTACAAGAATTTTCAAATGAAAATCCACTATTGTAGCAAATGTTATTATTACTTGTTATCTGTTTTATAACAAAATATACCTCATTAAACATTTACCAGTTTTCAAATATCTATTTTTATCACATCCTTTAAAAAAGCCCTATTCATGTGTAATAGCATACAGATTAAAAAGATGTTAACAGCATTTCTTTTCACAAATATTCACAATGTAAGAGAATTTAGAAATACAATATTAATATAAATAATGTCATGTAAACATGAAACAAAACTTCAAATGACATAAGTTCAGGGAATTGTATTTCCAAATTATCACATATAAGAGTCATTGATCTTATGACCTTTGACATCTTAAAAACCACTTTAGAGTTATCAGGCATGAAACAATCCCATTCAATTGAGGAAATAATAATAATAATGTAGTGCTCGGCATATGCTATTAACTATTTTAAACTCTTTAAAAATCACTATAATATTTTGATCTCACAACAGTACTGAGAAATGGGTACCATTATTATTTCTCTCTCTCCTTTATTTGTTTTCCTTTTTTGTTGAGGCAATTGGGATTAAATGACTTTTCCAAGATCACACAGTTAGAAAATATTAAATTTAAGTGTCTGAGACCAGATTTGAACTCAGGTCCTCCTGACTTCAGGGCTAGTGCGCTATCCACTGCACCACCTAGCTGTCCCTTCTCTTTTCAAATAAGGAAATTGGAAACCAGATAATTAATCTCTTTCCAAGATTATATCACTAATAACTTTCTATAATGGGAACAGAAAAGAGAGGACTAAGCAAGGGCAGAAGCTAGCAGGCTCCCCCACCTCATACTGCCATATTAGATTATACCAGAGACATCAGGATTTTCCTAAGCAGCAGCTGACCAGGGCCTGCCAAAGGCTAGGCCTGTACTGGAGAAACTGACTGAGTTTTGTGAAATGAAGAGAAGGATACTGCCTACAATCTAGGAGCTAGAGTGACTAGTACCAAAACTTTCCCATTGGTAGTTCCCAGTGGCAGGACAAAACAGATACTGACCATGGGGCCAGTCAATAATGGGCCATTTATAGATGCTATGGCAAGGTGGGCAGAGTGTACTACACCCAAGTGTACCTTAAGACTTGTCTAGAGGGACAGGATGAAGGATGCCCAATTCCAGTGGGGAAAGATGTACAGCACCTCTGCACTCCTACTGCCACTCAGGTAGGGAATAATGTAATTCAGATTTCCCTGCATTTTTTCCAGCATTTTTCAATACCTTTATTTGGGAATCTGATCTGAGAAGAGAATGATTAATTAAAAGGGGGAAATACCTATAGGAAAAGAGAACATTTTCAGAGGCAAGGCCTTGGGATATGGGCTGCAATGATCTTGTTAGCAATCCCCATAGCTGAGATATACTCAAGATTCTAAGGGAAGAGAGTGGGGAAACTATAGGGATTTAAAACTGAGAGTGTGGCACCCGTGTCAACAAGGGCAGATACCTCTTACCCCTGAATGAGCAAGGGGATATCTCCAATAAGAGTCATGGGGATGGTAAGCATAATCTAAATATCCTCCTCCTTGTACCACTTCTCCTCTTACCATCCCTCCTTGTAGCCAAGCCATGATGAATGATAAGGCTTGTAGGGAGGGTCCTTGAATACTTTTTAAAATGTTTTTCCTTTTTAAGCATCTCTAAATTTGTTCTTACTAATTTTGTACTTTTCTTTTAGAATGACTGCTACCTGTGCTGCATTCTTGAGGAGGAGCCCAATGTCAGAATATTGGTGATCAGAAACAGTGAGCTTAATTTGTTTAGGAATAGGAGGGTGAAGATTATTAACAAAATAAGTTAAAAACTGAAATTTCAAGGAAGGGTTAACAAGTGATTGCTATAAGGTGCAAACCATTTACCTATTTTTTTTTCTTTCTTCACTCTGGGATTACTTCAAAACTAGATACACTCCTTTATTTCCCTAGAACAATGAAGCTATTAATTTTTTCATTTACTTTTGAAACTTGATACAACTTAATTCTTATTACTTCTTAAAACAAATTCTATGGAGTTGTACCCCAAAACTTACAAAGATATTTCAAAAGGGAGTGAATTACTGAGATTATCTCAAAGTCTGTACTCTTAAAATAATTAATTTTCAAACTTCTTAATCTGCTGATATATTTATCAGTTCTATAAACTATATCTTATTTTATTTCTGTAATTCTTTTTTTTTGACCTTTGAAAAAAAACTTTTTTTCCCAAGCTTTTCCTTTCCTTCCCCCCACCCCCCACCCCTAGATGACAGGTAATCTAATACATGCTAGATAGTATAAATTATATGACAAATACAATACATGTATACATATCTATACAGTTATCTTACTGCACAAGAAACATCAGATCTAGAAAGAGAAGAAGAAAAAAATAACCTAAGAAGGAAAACAGAATGCATGGAAATATTCACAGAAATATTTCTGTAATTCCAATGTTAAAATAATAAGAAAAAAGTGTCTTACAGGTTTTTTTTCTCTTTTCTTATAACCTGATTTTCCTCAAAAAGCCTAACATGGGAGTTAGTCTGTTTAATGGGAAAACTACTTCAACTATGAAAATTCATTATACTTTCCAAATGTTCTAAAGTCTCTGGTTATACCCTTCAAAGTTTTCCTGGCTGGTTACATTTTTAAACCTTTTAAGGTAACAGAATTTAACTTAAGAAGAAGCATGACACAGACATTTTATAAAGACACATAGACAAGATGACAAGACAAATATAAACAGAAAACTAACTCACAGTACAATCCTAATTCTTCATTCTAAACCAGTTCACCTGACACTTATACTGCTAACATGAGCCAAAAATAAAATTAAAAAATTGCAAATTTACAAAGGTGTGCAGTGCTGCTGAAGTGTGGGAAAAAAAAAGGATATCCTTACCAAAGAATAAACCAGGTCCTGGGAGAGGCTCTGGAGTTTTCCTCACAAAGAAAGGCAAGTTCAACCAAAGCTAGAACTCAGAACTGGAGCTAGGAATTGGTGGCAGACTCATCAGACGAGGGAAGGTTGGAATTCAGAGAAATCTTTGATAGTACCTAATACACTCCTAATGGTACCACAAAGTCCACTTGACCTGATTCTGAGTCCAATCCCATTTCTGACACAAATTGTTGTCAACCAAACCAGAACTGGTCTCTAACCTGTGAGTGTCCAGAGCTGAAGAAAGCAGACTAGAAACAGAAGAGTCAGGAATTAAAAAGAAGTTTTAATTTCAAAGTGTGGAAAAGATTTCCACATTGCAAACAAAATTTATATACTGGAGCCCCACCTCTAGTTTAGGGGAGGAGCAATGCAGTATGGAAAGATAATGTATAGCTACACAGTAAGTTATATCCTTGACAGTGAGGAGTAACAGTAACAATGTGACAAGTTTGATTTAAAGCAGGGATCAGGACTGGATTATAGGTACTATAAGTGCTTGTCCAAGTTCAGAGACCACTTGGTGACTGATTGAAACAATTCTAGGATTTTGCTGAGGCTGAGATCATCCAGAGGAGATATGGGAAGAGTCATTATGCTAATCTCAGGGCACAGCTTGCTTTCTGGATTTTAGCTCTGGAAAACATTGTAACAATTCTTTTCCTCCTTGAATCAAGGAAAGATAGAGATCAAATGAGCTAGTGTTTTTTTGCTTTTTGTTTGTTTGTTTTTTTACCTTTCTGTTACCAATGGGCTGAATATAAAGGAGATATTTGTGTTTTTTTTTTAATTAAAATCCAGACATGAATTTCATTGGGAAAAAAATTAAATGCAGATAGGTAGCAGAATGGTTAGAGCTGAAGCCCTGGAATCTGGCTGTGTGACCCTGAGCAAATCCCAATCCCAATTCTCTCTCTCTCTCTCTCTCTCTCTCTCTCTCTCTCTCTCTCTCTCTGTGTGTGTGTGTGTGTGTGTGTGTGTGTATGTCTGTTTCTGTCTCTGTCTGTCTCTTTCTCTCTCTCTTTCACACACACGCACACACACAATCTAACTACACAGAATCATACTACAAGAAAATAGCTACTGCCACTAATACTTACAAACCGTCAGCAGACTAACAACCAGAATAAAGGGGCTACTATTCATTGAGTTGAAGAATTTTTGGAAGCCACATAAGACTCACCCAGTGTAGCTGCCTCTGTTGATAATTTCTCTCTTGACATCACAGAAGAGAAGATGAAATTCTTTGAGCCGGATAGATACAAGGGCTGGTATAAGCATAAACAATGGATGATTATCAGTTGTTGTTGTTCAGTCTTTTTGATCATATGTGCCTCTTCCTGATGCCATTTGGGGTTTTCTTGGCAAAAATACTGAGATATTTCTTTTTTCTTCTTCAGCTCATTTAACAAATGAGAAAACTGAGGCAAACAGGGTTAAGTGACTTGCCTGGAGTCACACAGCTAATAAGTGTCAGAAGCCAGATTTGAACTAATGAATTTGAGTCTTTCTAATTCCAAGCACTGTGCTCTTTCCACTGAAACATCTAACTTTCCTAACACTTTCAGTGGCTTATAACAAATACTGCAAATCAAAAAGGGGGAAACACCCCAAATTTCAAATATAACAGAAAGGAGATTTGAAATGTACAGGAATATTCTGCAGTAATGAAAAATGAAAAGAAATAATGGAAAGACATATTTTGAAAAGGAAAGCAGCATATGCTGTAAACCAAATTGACATATTCTCTGCTAGTCTGAACTCAATAATTACTGGAAAAAATATGGATGTTAAACAATAGAGCTATTTGAAGCACTCAAACAAACAAACAAACAAAAATCACAACCATATCAGAGCAGAATATTTAATGAGCAAATACCCTCAAATAACAGAAGCACAAGGTAAATTAGTACATTTAAAAGAGAATGAGTATGGAAATAAATTATCACATGTTCAGAATTTATTTATCCAAAAAGGATAAGATAGAAAAAGACTAAACTACAGTCTTTTTTTTTTTTTAATGATGGGAGAATCACACAAAAACAAAGAGGATTCTCAAGGGATGAAAAAAGTACATCATCAGACCAAGACAAACTGAAGTGCCATGCCCCATTTCCAACCACCCCCCGCCCCAATCCCAATCAAAAAGAAACTGCAAAGAGAATTAAAAAGGTAGGATAAAGTAACTATTTAACCGAGAGATATAAAAGAAGGGATCACAATCCATTGGTGGGAGAGAATGTCACTAAAAAGCACTGTTGCCAAAGCAAAGGTATAATGCCTGAGACAACAGATAGAGACCTAATAATAAGTTTAACCTGAGGAGAATTTGTGACTTGGGACAGCAGCTTCTCTGAGAAAGTTCTATATCTTTATGGTCAACATTTTTGGCTCAAAAGATGGATTGTTAAGCTCACTGGAAAAACAGGAACTCCTAAGGTTTTGCAGAGATATATATTGAAATAAGATGAGATAGTTATTGCAAGGAGATAAATAATAGAAAGGGCAGGGTAGTAGGGTAGTAATAATGTGATCAGTGCATTCCTATCTCATTTCTCAAGTAAATTCCAGAATGTAAGAGGGCCAAACATCATACATGCCAATTAATCATAATTACATAATAACAGGATCTTGTGATTTTGTGAAATAAGTTGAGGAATCAAAGAATGAAATTTCAGAATATATTGAAAGAGGGAAATAATGAAAAGGAGAAAGAAAAAAAACTGAGAGAAAAAAATAAGAGATGCAAGAGGGAAATAAAAAATCTGTATCCCACTATGTTCTGGGTTCAATGTCAAAACTGAGAAGGCCTAGTTCTTCTGTTTCATGCAATTGGCATGCATTGCTTGATAAATCAGTACTCTTAGAAATTCAGAACTTTGTTTCCTAAGATATTTCATCTTTCACCCCCACACTTGGAAGTCCCTACCTTCTGGCTAGACACTAGATGCAAGCCAGAATATTTTTAACTCCCTACTTCCTCCTTACATGTTTAGGCACAGTTAGTATCTGCCATTTGTGGTTAAATAGGCGGGTACAGACAGGAAACAGAGTATGCTGTCAGAATTTATATAGCAAAGAAAGACCAAGATGGGATGCAACACAAATATATTAATACACTTTTCTTTCTTGCTGAGCTCCTAAAGGGTAATGGGGTAGAAGTTCTGCATGTTTAAAAATTTAAAACTTTCTGACATTAATTCATAAGGATTTACCTCATACTTTTATTTTTTTTTCCCTGTGGCTTGGGCTGTGATCACTGCATCTAGTGTGTGTGTGTGTGTGTGTGTGTGTGTGTGTGTGTGTGTGTGTGTAGGTTTAAAGAGTTAAAATAGCATGGGGATAGTTTCTAATTTATTACCTGGCTGGTCACAGGATCAGGAAATTCTTTACTTTGTCTTGGAGAAGGGAACACAGCTTTCAATTTGAACATAGGTAACCATTATTTTGTCATTACAAGACATGCACATTCTTTGCAGGTGAGAGAAAAATCTTACTTCTCTTTATGCTTGCTGGAAGTAAGATCCTCGGTCTTTTTTTAAGGCCTTAAATCTATTTTTAATAATAATGTGGTCAGTGCACTCCTGTTTCATTTTTCAAATAAATTTTAGAATGTAAGAGGGCCAAACATCATACACACCAGTGAAAATTATACAGCACAGCTCCAGAAAGACAGGCAAGTTAAAAGCTACAGGCAACTATAAGAGAGCATAAGCACACAGAAACCCTGTCCCTTAGTCCAAGTGATGGGGTCAGTATGGCAATACCTAATTCAAAATAAACATGTGACAAATTCACAATGTTCAGTCTCTTTGGCAAAAGATAGATTTATTTAGGGAAAGAGATTATAGACAAAATGAAGGAATCAAATAGACACCAGTAAATATGAAAGAGTTGGGAGAGCATATAGTTAGACTAACCAGAATTAGCCAGAATAAGGCAAAAAATGTCATTAGAGGGAAGGTACTATAAAGAGGGAAAGAGAGAGTAACCTCATAATGGGTTTAGTCCAGAAAAAGAATTAGCAAAGGTCTTTATCATAACCAGATCTTTTATAGGGGTTTCCCATGCACAAAGTCACATATTCAAGAGAAAGGGTCAAAGACAGAGGAAGAGCCAAGGAGTTTAAAGGTAGGGGATTCAAGGAGCCTGGTGGATTGTACCTGGCAGACCAGGTCCCAGCCCAGTTTCAAGATATGCTAATTGATATCTCCAAAGGTTGTTTAAAGATATCCAGAGGTTGGGGGATAGACAATAGGGGTTGATAAAAAGTTCCTTCCTACCTAGTCTGTGAATCATTTGATAATAGAACTATCTGATAAAAGCTTCTTTCTGACAGGAAAAGAGGATAAGTAACAGCATAAACTCGTTCTTGGACCAACAAGAATACACCAACATTTCCCAGAGGGAGAGAAAATTCCTCAATTCTGGGAAGCTCCCCACCACAAAACAGAGAAGTTAATAATAATAATAATAATAATAATAATAATAAAACACCCTATAGGTAATAAAAACCTAAAAGCATATAACACACCTTTTCAAAACACTGGGTTGGGAAGAGAGAAATGGTTTTCTACTGGTATCATTGCTTTTACTTCATGGATTTGTCTGAGGTCCTAATCAGAGAAGAAATGAAGCTAAGCAAATTTTGTATTAAATTGATGAGTTAAAAGCAGGGAGAGAAATGTAGAATGTTCTTAGAATAGAGATATAGCTTGGAAAAGAGAGAGAGGAAGAGAAGAAAGGAAGGAAGAAAGGAGGAAAGAAGGAAGGGAGGGAGGAAGGAAGGAAGGAACTCTTCATTGATATTTTCGAGGCATTAATCATAGAAGCTAAATTGTACATTGGAATCCTGTGAAAACCACTCTCTAGAGCCACAAACTTCAATTTGAAAATGTTTAGTCACTTAAAAGTCCAACAGCTCCCTTTGTGTTTCAAAATATTACAAGAATATCTCATGTAAGGAACTAATGAATTTGGTTTCATCACAGATACAACCATAAGTACCATGTAAACTAGGTATATAGGATGCCTATTTTTCACTGCATTATGGGAAGCTTATTGTGAAGATACTGTTATGCTCCTGATACATACAGTAACAACCTTTTCCCCTCAGAATACAATTCTAAAGGACTTATATGTGTTCTTCAAACAAGAAAATCTATACTCAAATTTTATTCGGTGATGTCTGTTGTTTCTTTCTCTTGCTTCAGAGAAACAGAAGTATCACTGTGTGATGATTTCTCACAAATGTTCCTATCCACTATATAAGTGTATTGGTAAATGTTTAACGACCAGCTCTTCAAGGAAGGGAGGGAGATGTCATGCATGACACACTTTTTTTTCTTTTTTTTTCTTTTTTTTATTAATACTTTTTATTTGCAAAACGTATGTATGGGTAATTCCTAAACATTAACCCTTACAAAGCTTTCTGTTACAAATTTTTCCCCCCTACTCCCCACCCCTCCCCTAGATAGCAGGATATCCACTACATGATAATTATGTTAGAATACTTAAATTGAATATATGTATAGTTATTGCCACACATCATTTTTTTTTTGTTCAGGAGAAATCGTATCTATAAGAGAGAATAATCTGATAAAGGAAATACAATGCAAGCGAACATCAATAGAGAACATGAAAATGTTATGTTGTGATCCACATTTCACATCCCTCTCTCTAGGTGTATATGGCCTTCTTTACTGAACAATTGTAATTGGTTTGAAGCATTTCATTGTTGAAGAGAGTCATGTCCATTAGAAGTGATCCTCATATAGTACTGTTGTTACTGTGTACAACGATCTCCTGGTTCTGCTCATCTCACTCACATCAGCATCTCAATCAACATCAGCAAAAACACACTTTTAAGTTCAATTTGAATTATTAATATTTCTGTATTACTTTTTTTATCCAAGCAATCAAGCAAACAATGGACCAAGCCCTTATCTGTAGCATTTCTTGATTTCTGAGGTGTAAAATGCAATGGCCAAGCATTCATAGACTAATGATAAAACATGTTATTAATCTTCTAACAAAGAGATGGGTGCCTAAAGAGAATGATTTGTACATGTGGCAAGTGGGTAACTTATAGCTCTTGCTTGCTGAAAGTCCTTTCCTTCCATTTGTAAACAGCTCTAGAAGTTTCTGTTAAGCATGCTGAGTATGCATTCATTTCTCCTTGGCTTCTGATGAAGACTCTGCAGTCAGTTGTACTGGATATGTGACTAAGACATGGGAAGTTCCAAAACTTATGGTTTTGCAATGGATTGGGGAACAGAACTGTTCAAGTTTAAAAGCAAGACCTCTTATTTCTGCTTACTTCTCTCTTTCCCCCAAAGGATTACTTCTAAGGGATATGCCAGAGGACCCAATTTCTGAAAAATCAACACCTTATCACTTAAAGTACAACAGAGTTGCATAAATCAATCAGCCTTTTTCCTTACAAAGGCATTGCAGTTGGACAGCCAGAGTGTTTCATTAATGCCCTAATGCTGTTAGGAGAAAGTAAGGATGATAAAAACCCCCAACACATTGAATGGACCTCCATGGTATACTTTAAATAATTTTAATTTTTTAAATGAATAAATAATTGCATATTAATATTATGGAAGATCTAATTATAAGATATAATTTAAATGTAACATATTACAATTATGATGTAATTGTAATGAACATAAGAATTTTAATACAATTGTACCATATGAAATATTTTCAGAGGAAAATAGGAAGACTTCTGTAAAGTAATACAAAGAGAAATAGAACTAGGAGAAACAGTTTATAAAATACATATATTAGAGAGAAAATAACTTTAAAAGACTTTAGAATTCCAAACAATACAAAGGTAAATTATGATTCCAAAAGAAAAATAAAGTGAAACATGATATGATATAAGGAGGAATGAAAATCAATTATCATTTTTATTATTCATTTAGTTAAATAATTTTAAAAGTTTATATAATATTATTCCACTTCAATGTGTGATGGGTACAGAACGTGGAGTCTCTCCTGTTTTCTAAGAGATTAAAAAATAGAATATAAAGCATTTTTTCTGGGTCCCAGCATCTTGTCATCTGTTCTGCCTCCTCTGTTGCACCCTTTGAATCAGGCACCCAAAACCATGCTCTGGAAGAGCAAAGGCAACTTCTAACATGAAAACATATTATACTGATTTTTGAGAGTACACTATAACTAGCCAGTCCCAGATCCAACCATGCTTTATCCCAGGCTTCCTACAGGAAACCTACTTTGTATCTCTTACTCTGAAAATAGAAATTAAATAAAAATTACCATTGCTTTTAGTAAGGGAGCATTTATTAACCACAATATTGCTACAATCACTAAATCTGTAACTTCTGAGACCAAAACACCCTCTCTTGGCTGTAACTACCTTATATATTTTTATATATCTTTATATATTCCATCAAAATGAAAGCTCTTTAATCATGGAAGGTATTCTGCTTTTTTATTTGAATTTCCAGCTTTTTATGTGAACATGTGTTTTTTAATTCAAAAAGGCATGGGGATAAATAATTTATGGCGTGACCTTTTATATTCAGGATGCATATCCATTTTAAGCTTATTGTGGTATGTTTCATAAAGTATTGCACTCAACCTAATTTCTGCCAAACTACTTTCCAATTTTCCCCATAAGTTCTTGTCAAATGGAGAGTTCTTTTCCAAATAATCTCTCTCTCTCTCTCTCTTTTTTTTTTTTTTCCTGGAACACTGGGTTATTAAGTTTGATTGCTTCTGATTCTTCTGTTTCTGAACTGCTCAAAGTTTAATTCATGCTACAATAATCCTCTGCATTCAGGAACTAACTGCTATTATTTCCTGTCTCCCAAAGAAGGAAAAAACTAAAATATGAAAAATACAATAAGAAAATCACTTGTATTTTCTACTTTCTCCATGCAGTAGTATACCCCATATCAATTACTAATCAAGCTTTTTCAAACTATGACAAGCACTCTTGAATACATAAATAGGCAAAGAGCTAGGGAAACCAAGTACAGATTTCCTTTTTTGTTTACTTGTTTTACAAGACAAGAGGCCAAAGAACTGTATAAACAAAGTAACGACAGGAAGAACTGAAGGAGATGAATAGCCAATGAGAGCAGAAGCAGTTAGTATGGGTGAAGTTGGTATAGTGTAAACACAACTAAAGAATCCTTTGAGATTCTATATTTCTAGACTTTAAATGATTAAAAGATTCCAGTCTTTTAAATGATTAAGATAATCATTTAACCAAATTAACAAAAACATGTGATTATCTCAATAGATGCAGAAAAAGCATTTGATAAAATCCAACATCCATTCCTATTAAATACACTAGAAAATATAGGAATAAATGGACTTTTCCTTAAAATAGCCAGTAGCATCTATTTAAAACCATCAGCTAGCATCATATGTAACAGTGATAAACTGGAACCATTCTCAATAAGTTCAGGGGTGTTTGACCCAGCAGCATTTCTATTGGGCTTATATCCCAAAGAAATCATAAAGGAAGGAAAGGGTCCCACATGTGCAAGAATGTTTGTGGCAGCCCTTTTTGTAGTGGCTAGAAATTGGAAACTAAATGGATGCCTATCAATTGGAGAGTGGCTGAATAAATTATGGTATATGAATATTATGGAATATTATTGTTCTGTAAGAAACGACCAACAGGACGATTTTGAGAGGTCTGGAGAGATTTGCATGAACTGATGCTGAGTGAAATGAGCAGAACCAGGAGATCATTATACATGGCAACAACAATACTATATGATGATCAATTCTGATGGACATGGCTCTCTTCAACAATGAAATGTTTCAAACCACTTCCAATTGTTCACTGAAGAAAGCCATATACACCCAGAGAGAGGGATGTGAAATGTGGACCACAACATAACATTTTCATGCTCTCGATTGATGTTTGCTTGCATTGTGTTTCCTTTCTCTTATTTTTCTTTCTTGTAGATATGATTTTTCTTGCACAACAATGATAAGTGTGGAAATATGTATACATATATTCCATTTGTCAAGTATTTTAACATAATTAACATGTAGTGGATATCTTGCCATCTAGGGGAGGGGTGGGAAGTAGGGGGGAAAATTTATAACAGAAAGCTTTGTAAGGGTTAATGTTGAAGAATTACCCATACATATGTTTTGCAAATAAAAAAAAATAAGATCAGGGGTGAAACAAGGTTGCCCACTATTACCATTATTATTCAATATTGTATTAGAAATGCTAGCCTTGGCAATAAGACAAGAAAAAGATTAAAGGAATTCGAGTAGGTCATGAGGAAACTAAATTATCACTCTTTGCAGATAATATGATGGTATACTTAGAGAACCGTAGAGAATCAACTAAAAAAACTATTAGAATTAATCCACAACTTTAGCAAAGTTGCAGGATACAGACTAAATCCGCAAAAATCATCAGCATTTTTATACATCACTAACAAAACCCAACAGCAAGAGATACAAAGAGAAATTCCATTTAAAATAACTGTCGATAGTATAAAATATTTGGGAATGTATCTGCCAAGGGAAAGTCAGGATCTATATGAGCAAAACTACAAAACACTCTCCACACAAATAAAGTCAGATCTAAACAATTGGAAAAATATCAAGTGCTCTTGGATAGATGGAGCTAATATAAAGATGACAATACTACCTAAACTAATCTATTTATTTATTACTATGCCAATCAAACTCACAAGAAATTATTTTACTGACCTAGAAAAAAATAACAACAAAATTCATCTGGAAAAACAAAAGGTCAAGAATTTCAAGGGAATTAATAGGGAAACAAAAAAAAAAAAAAAAGGCAAATGAGGGTGGCCTAGCTGTTCCAGATCTAAAACCATTTGGTACTGGCTAAGAAACAGAGTAGTTGATCAGTGGAATAGGTTAAATTCACAGGACAAAATAGTCAATGACTATAGTAATCTAATGTTTGAATTACCCAAAGATCCCAGCTTTTGGATAAGTATTCACTATTTGACAAAAACTGCTGGGAAAATTGGAAAGTAGTATGGAAGAAACTAGGCATTGACCCAACACCTAACACTATACCAAGATAAGGCCAAAATGCATTCATGATCTGGACATAAAAAATGATATTATAAACAAATTAGAAGAACGTAGGATGGTTTACCTCCCAGATCTGTGGAGGAGGAAGGAATTTGTGACCAAAGAAGAACAAGAGATAATCATTAATTACAAAAGAGATAATTTTGATTGTATCAAGTTAAAAAGATTTTGTACAAACAAAACAAAGGCAGACAAGATTAGAAGGGAAGCAATAAACTGGGAAAACGTTTTCACATTCAAAGGTTCTGATAAAGGCCTCATTTCTAAAATATGTAGAGAATTGACTCAAATATTTAAGAATTCAAGGCATTCTCCAATTGATAAATGGTCAAAAGATATGAACAGACAATTTTCAGATGAAGAAATTGAAACTATTTCTAGTCATAGGAAAAGGTGCTCCAAATCACTATTGATCAGAGAAAAGCAAATTAAGACAACTCTGAGATACCACTACACACCTTCAGATTGGCTAAGATGATAAGAAAAGATAATGATGAATGTTGGAGGGAATGTGGGAAAACTGGGACACTGATACATTGTTGGTGGAACTGTGAATGTATCCAACCATTCTGGAGAGCAATCTGGAACTATGCTCAGAGTTATCAAACTATGCATACCCTTTGACCCAACAGTGTTTCTACTGGGCCTGTATCCCAAAGAGATCTTAAAGGAGGGAAAGGGACCCACATGTGCAAAAATGTTTGTGGCAGCCCTTTTTGTAGTGGCAAGAAACTGGAAATTGAATGGATGCCCATCAATTGGAAAATGGCTGAATAAATTATGGTATATGAATGTTATGGAATATTATTGTTCTGTAATTAATGACCAACAAGATGATTTCAGAGAGGCCTTGAGAGACCTACATGAATTGATGCTAAGTGAAATGAGCAGAACCAGGAGATCATTATACATAGCAACAAGACTATATAATGATCAATTCTGATGGCATGATTCTCTTCAACAATGAGGTGATTCAAACCAGTTCCTATTGTTCAGTGATGAAGATAGTCATATACATCCAGAGAGAGGCCTGTGGGAACTGAGAGTGGACCACAACATTTTAACGCTTTCTGTGAACATTTGCTTACATTTCCTTTTCCTTTTTAGGTTGTTTTTTTTTTCTCTTTCTAGATCTGATTTTTCTTGTGCAGTAAGATAACTGTATAGATATGTATAAATATATTGGATTTGTCATATAATTTAACATATTTAATATGTATTAGATTACCTGTCATCTAGGGGTAGGGGTGGGGGGAAGGAAGGGAAAAATTTGGAACAAAAAATTTTTTTGCAAAGGTCAATGTAGAAAAATCATTCATATGTTCTGTAAACAGCTTTAATTTTAAAAAATCATTAAAATTATTCCATTGCACTAGTTTGAAGACAATGTCTCTGAATGTCAGCACTTTAACATTTTAGACAAAGTGTAAGCAAAAGTTTTCAGAAACCAAAACTTATAGAAAAAATGTAAGTTATTTATTAGCTTGTAATGACTAATTTAGTCATTTGGCAACCATATATTATGTATCTATTATATGCAAAGTACTATACTAGATACTTGGGGAGCTATAATATGTCTGATCTGATGGAAAGATATTAATAAAAAAATGAGGATGCTTGTTATTTTTCTATCTGACACTAAGCAGTTGAATGGGAGTGGTGCAGTAGAGAGAGCTTGGATTTGGGGTTAGAATTTGAAAAGTTTACCAGTTAAGTGACATTAAGTAACTCATTCTACTTCTATCTGCTTTATTTTCAGCATCTATTAAATGAAGATAATCATAGCACTTAGCTCTCAGCATTATTGTGAGAATAAGAGGAAGTACTGAATCCATTTGATTTAATCTGCATTATATTCCTACCTCATTAAGAAAAGAAGAAAAACGAAATTCATTACAAACTTGGATAGTCAAGGAAATCATATAGAACTATTCAAATGCCAGATAGTATTATTAATAATAAATAAGACTAATGTTATTTATATTTCCTTGCTAAAATAAGAAATTCTATCAAAGTTCCTATTAGGAAAATAATAAAGTGGGATTCAAACTTTTTTATTTCTCTAAGCAGAATGAAACATCTTTAAAAGAAAATATATGCAGTAGTTAGGGTCATAAATATGCTGAATCATTTGAGGGAACTTTTTCATATATGGATTTAAATTCAATTAAAGAAGTATTTATTAAGTGCCCAAGATAGGAATTTTGGCAAATGCTGGCAATACAAAAAAAAAAAAAAAATGAAACAATCCCTGTTCTCAACTGTACATTCCTACCTTCCCAGGTTTTTCTTTTTTTTCTTCCTTTTTCATTGTTCAAAGAGTATTTGATTTCCTCCCCTCCCAGTTACATGTCAAAAATTAGCATACATTTTTTAAAGTAGAAAAACCTTTATTTCGTTTCATTGGCATTAACACTATTCCTTTCAAGGATATTATACAGAACATGCAACAGACTTGCCTCCTCCCTCTTAAACCAAAGTAACACTGAATTAAAATACCTCATCAGATACCATCTAACTACATAAATAACGGGCTTGGTGTGTGAGTTGACCTTAAATCCACATATTATTGAATATGTTTTAAAACATTTAAAGAAAGCAGCAGTTCAGTGGATTTAATAACTAATTTGCAGAATGTCACACTTATCTGAAAATCACTTATATAATCATTACCGCACATGTATGATATTGGATAAGTCATTTAACCTCTCAGGTATAAACTAGATAACACAAAGTCCATCATCTGAGATTCCAGATCTTTATTATTTGATGATCCTAAATTGGACATATCTATTATAGAAAAGAGTCAAGAAGATAACAAAAAAGTCTTTTGATAACAACAACGAAATTCCATATATTCAATCAAGTTCATAGGATAGCACCTCACTCCATTAGAAACTATTGGCTTTTATTTTATATAAGATTAAAGTATTTCCATGTATCTAGGTTTACATCTCCTGCATATTCAAAATGGAAGGTAAAAACTGACAAGTTTCCAGAAAAAAAAACAAAACAAAAACTGTATCTGTGTGTGTCTATATAACATATATAGATACACACATACAGATGGATACAAAGATAAATACACATATAAAGTAAGTAAAGATTTTTTAAAATAATGCAAAAATTATTTGCTGTATTATTTATTGTAAAGGTATATCCCTTGATATACCATAATAGTAGCTTCAGGGTTTCATTGAATTATAGAAAAATACAGTGATTGATGTTCATAATAGCATACATTTTTACAAGATTTTGAGTTCCAACTTTTTCTCCTTCCCTCCATCCTCTCCCCTTTTTCAAAGTTTGATAGGCCGTTTGATATAGTTTATATATGTGTTATCACGCAAAACATTCCCACATTAATAGATAGAAGAAATAGATGAAAAGAAAAAAAACACAAGAAATAATAAATTGAAAAAAATATGCTTCAATCTACATTCAGGGTCCATCAGTTCTTTATGTGGTTATGAATAGCATTTTCCTTTTTGAGTTCTTTGTAGCTGTTTTATTAGATCATGGTATTGCTGAGAAGAGCTGAGTCAATTATAGATGATCATCATATAATGTTGCTGATTCTATGTAGAATATTTTCCTGACTCTGCTAATTTCACTTTGCATCAGTTCATGCAAGTCTTTCTTTGTTTTTCTGAACTCCATCTTCAGCATTTCCTCTTCATCAGCACTAATTTCTTAATGATGATCCAATAGTTTATATACCATTCATATAGATAGATAGATAGATATATTCTTGCTTATTATTGGTTGGATTTTTCAAGTTCTGAGAGGGGGCAGTTGAAATCTCCCAAACCATATAGTTTTGTTGTCAATTTCTTCCTCTAATATGCTTAACTTCTCTAAGAATTGGGATCTTAAACCATTTGGTGCACATATGTTTAGTACTGATATTGCTTTATTGTCTATGATGACTTTTAGCAAGATGTAGTTTCATTCTTTATCTCTTTTAATTAAGTCTGGTTTTGCTTTTACTTTGTCTGAGATCAGGAATGCTTTGCTTGTTTTTTGTTCTGTTTTGTTTTTTACTTCAATTGAAGCTTAACAGATTCTGCTCTAGCCCCTTACCTTTACTCTTTGTGTGTATGTGTGTGTCTCTCTCTGTTTCAAGTGTCTTTCTTGAAAATGACATAGTGTATGATTCTTATTTTTGATCCACTTTGTTATCTGCTTCCATTTATTGGAGAGTTCATCCCATTCACATTCACAGTTCCCATTAATACCTATGTATTTCTCTCCATCTTATTTTTCCTCTTAATTATTCTCTCTCCCATTTTACTCTTTCCCTCCTCATCAGTATTTTGCTTCTAACACCTCCTCTGATCTGCCTTCTCTCTTGTCAATTTCCTCTTCCATTCACTTAGTCTCTTCCCCTCCTACTTTCCTGTTAAGTAAGGCAGATTTCTATGTTCATCTAGTTGTGTATAATATTCCTTGTTTAAGCCAATACTGGTGAAAATAAGGTTCAAACAGTCTTTTTGCCCATCCTCCCATCTTCCTCTCCACTATAAGATGTTGTTCCTTTCATGTGAAATAATTTATGCCATTCTATCTCTCCTTTCCTTCTGCACCCATTACACTCCTCTTTTTCATGCCTTATTTTTTTAAATGTCATTCTCTCAACTTTACCCATAACCACTGGCTGTTTATTTTTCCTACTTGTACTATTAATAATACAGTTTTTAAGAATTACAATTATCATCTTCCCTTTTATGGATGTGAACAGTTTAGCTCTCTTGAATTGCTTATGTCTTCTTTTTTTCCTTTTTACCTGTTTATGTTTCTCTTGGGTCTTCATATTGAAGTCAAATTTTTTGTTTAGTATTCTCCTTATGAAAGCTTAAAATCCTTCTAGTTTATTAAATGACTTTTTTCCTGAGTAAGTTTTTCTTGGTTATAATCTGAACTTTTTTAACTCAGAGAAATATCATGTTTCATGACTTCTAATTCTCTAATTTGGCAGCTGCCAGATCCTGTATAATCCTAATTGTGTTTCCCTAATATTTGAATTCTTTCTGGTCACTTTTAGTATTTTCACCTTGACCTGATAGTTCCAAAATTTAACTATGATATTCCTTGGGGTTTTTATATTGGAATCTTTTTCCTGAGATGATTGGTAGATTCTTTCTTTTTTTCAAGTTAATACATGTGCATTTTATTTTGCTTTTAAATTTCAATATTATTTTATTTTTCTAATTACATTTACATAGTTTTAAACCTTCATTTTTGTGGTATTTTGAGTTCCAAATGTTTTCCCTTTCTCTCTCCCTCTTCCCAAAACAAGTAATCTGATATAGGTTATATATGGACAAACATTTTAAACATATTCCCATATTAGTTATGTTGTGAAAGAAAAATCAGAAAATAAGGGGAAAACCAGAAAAAAGAAAAAGCAAATGAAAAAAGTGAAAATAGCATGCTTTGATCCACATTCTCCATAGTCTTTTCTCTGGATTAGGGTGCCATTTTCTGTCCCAAGTCTATTGGAATTATCTTGGCTCATTGCATTTCTGAAAATCTTTTCATATCTATCATATGTTGATCATCAATGCAATCTTGCTGTTATTATATACAACGTTCCCTTGGTTCTGCTCACTTTACTTAGTATCAGTTCATGTAAGTGTTCCCAAGTTACTCCGAAATTATACTGCTCATCATTTCTTATAGAACAATAATATTCCTACATCCATATAAGATAACTTATCCAGTCATTCCCCAATTGATGGGCATCCACTCAATTCCCAATTCCTTGAGTTAGTAGATTCTTTCAATGCTGATTTTGCCCTCTGATTTCAGTACCTCAAGAAAGTTTCCCTTTATAATTTCTTGAAAGAAGCTGTCTTCCTTTTGATTATGGCTTTCAGGTAGCCCAATGATATTGATATTATCTTTCTGGACAAATTTTCCAGGTCAGTTGGCATTTCACATTTTCTTCCATTTTTTTTCATTATTTTGAATTGGTTTGATTGATTCTTGATGTCTCACAGAGTCATTAGTTCCATTGTTGTTTTTCACAATTAGCTTTTATACTTTCTTCTCCATTTGGTCTCTTTAAGCAGTTTTCCTAGCTGTTTTCCTAATTTTCTCACATCACTCTCATTTCTTTCCTCAGTTTTTTTCTTTTATATTATTTTTAACTTTGTTTTGATCTCTTCCATAAGTTCTTTCTAGGCTTCCCATTTTTCCTTGGAGTTTTGTCTATTGGCATTTTAACATTATTGTTCACATCTGAGTTTGTGTCTTGGTCTTCCCTAACACCATCATAGTTTCTGTAGTCAGATTCTTTTTTGTGGTTGTTGTTATTTGCTCATCTTTTTTGGAGGGATGAGTAGAAGGAAAGTTTGTTATTTTCTTTTAAATTTGAGCTCTGCTCCCAGGCTGGAAGGAATACTGTCTCAAGCTTTTTTTTTTTTTTTTGCCAGGAACTGCAGGCCCTGACTGTTTACCTGGTGCTGCATTGATGTTGCTCTGAGGCCCATGGGAGATCCTTCTGTCTGGTGCTGTGCTAAGGAATTGGGAGGTGGCTGACACTACAGGAATTTGTAGGGTTGCAGTTTACATGGTACTGAGCTGAGGTCCTATTGGTGCTGACTGGCTTATGCAGAGGCCAGATGGAGTTTTTCTACATTTCTTTGGAGCTATACTGAAACACATGGTGATCTAGCAGCTGGAGGATACTTGCCTTCCCAGAGCTGTGTGAATGTACATGGTGCTCTAGCTTCTAAAGGATGCTCACTTTTCCAAGCTGTGCCCAATTATGTGGTGGTACAAACACTGTAGGATGCCCAGGCTGAGGCTACACTGAAGTACATGGTGTACTTCCTGAAGTACTTCCTGAAGTATGGAATCTGCCAACTCCCCGGGCTAGGGGATGTTGGGTCCTGGTATACCACTCCACTATACTGGGATTCAGGATTTCTTGCTGTTTTGCTGAGGTAAGACTGGTTACTGGCTTGCTGGGAAGCTTCCTGTCCTGGACTACACCCACTTTTACTTGAGATGGATCCTTCCTGCTGATGCTCCAAGTTTCCTGGGCTAACAAATTGTTCCCTCCTCCTCTCTCTTCCCTCTCTCTTTGCTGGTTCTAATGTTTTGTGGTGCTATTTTATGATTGTCCCAAGGTGAATATGGGGGTGTGACAATGATTCACAGCTTACTCTGCCGTTCTGGGAAGTTCATATCTTTTTCCAATCTTCTAACACTTATTTCCCTTTTACAAAATTTAAGAATAAACAACATTGACTATTTGGAATTTTTCAAACATACCACATACTGTTTCTATAATTCCATTGGCTATCTCCCACTGGCTATAATTTGATAATAGTATTAGGGAATAAAGTATCTTGTTAGGTATTTTAGATGGGATGGTAGTGATTGACTGGTTCAATCAATTTCTACCTTTACATAGTATATGCAAAATGTATGTAAAGTTAATAATGTAATTTATGGCGGGGAGACAAAAGGTGTGAGCTGGAAGAGGATCTAGCAAAGTATACAAAAAAGGTGTGGTCAAGATAAAAGGAAAATCAAGGGAGATTAGTGTCCCAAAAAGCTAGAGAAAAGAGGGTATCAATGACAGTGATCAAATATCAAAAACATCAAGGAGATTGATGATTGAGAAAAGGTCAATGGATTTGGTAACTAAGAGATCCAGTAACTCTGGAGAAATCAGTTTTGATAGAATGATGACATCAGATCCAAATTGTGACAGCTTAGGAAGAGAGTTAGAGAAAGTGAAGGCACTTGCTTTTTTTTGAGCAATTTAGCTACTAAAGGCAGAAAAGTTATAAGACAATAATTAGTGAAGATAGAAAGATCAAATAAAAGTGTTCTTTTCTGGAATAAAATAGGCATGGGCATGTTGTAGACAGTAGGAAATAAACCAGTAGGCAGGAAGAAATTGAAAATGAGTGATTCAATAAAGATAGCAGAACAAATAAGATGAAATGGGATTGCTTTAATGGGCTGAGGGTTTTATCTTTAGTAAGGAGTAAAGCCACCTCATCATGTGAGACAGATTGAAAGAAATAAGGGCAGAAAGCTTCTGAGTGAATAAAGTGATAAAGAAGAGAAGAGGGAAATGTGCAAATTTTTTTTCTAAATTTAAATACATTTAGAAATTCATATTCTAAATTATAGAATTCATATTCTAAAATATGAAACAAAGCTCTCAGTTGAGAAGGTACAGGGAAGAAGAGCCATAGAAGTTTGAGAAGAGATGGAATGGATTGGAAGAACTGCTGTGGAGAGTGAGACCTTGAGTTGATAAGGGAAGTATATTAAGATTGCCTACAAACAATGATGTCTCCATTGAAGTTATACAAAATAAATTTGTAGTGAAACTAGTCAAAATGATTGTATGGTTTTCTCCACCTTTATTCAGTGTCCCATATGTAGGAGAGAAAATGAAAGTTTTTGAAAGCTGAAACTTGACCAGATGTAATTAGAATATGATGAACAGACTAGGGATTCAAGAGAGGACATTGTAGAGTTGAAATGATTCAACAAGGGGTCAAGAGGGGGAAAAGAGAAGAAATAGTGCAAGGAAGAGAATTAAAGGTCGAGGGACTGAGATCATGGTGTAAGGTTTTAAAAGGCAGAGGTGAAAAGCCAATAGGTTATGATCAGATAAAGGGATTTCAGAATTATTGAATATAGAGGTAGTATACTTGTGGGTGATGACAAGATCTAAAATATGACCATCTTTACGTTTGGATGGAATGGAAGAATAGCTCATGGGAAATGAATAGGTAGAATGAATAAGTAGAGTATTTTAGGAATTATATATATATATATATATATATACACACATATATACATACATACATATATACATACACACACACACACACATATATATATATATATATATATATATGTATATATATATAAAATCCCCTGGTACTAAGGCAGAGATTGATAGTATCAACTAGACTAGAACTGGTCTCTAACAAGTGGGTGGCTGGAGCCAAACAACAAATCAAAGAGAAGTTTAATTTCAAAGTGAGGAAAACACTTGCAATCAGAAATCCTCCTAAGAAGGGTTTATGGTTTATAGCAGGGCTAGGGATTTAACCATGAAAAGGCAGGACTATAATAGTCATTCTTAAATCTGAGTTAAGTTTCCATGGCAAGCCACCATGGGCAAGCATTTTGGGGATAATACAGACATTCATGGGTCATGTGGGAAAAGTTTCCCAGTTATGAGAATCACTGAGCCTGGTGATTATCTCAAGACTTAAAGGTTGTTGAACCTTGTGATTATTCAGTAGAGCATAGAATCAGAATTAGTGTGGCAGGGAACAGAAGGGCAGCACCTAGTTTGGTTTACTTAACAGTTAAAAACACAGGAACTGTTAGAATGTCAGGAGATTTGATTAATTATTTTTTGCTACAGTATTGGCTATAGCTCCATTTCTTAATTCAGGATTCTTTGGGAAACTGAGCTAAATAGCTAAAATCATTTCTGGACCTTAGCTCTGGAAAACAGGGGTGTCTCCTAATACCCTAACGTAGAAAGGAGAAAAAATATTGTAAACCAGTTCTTGAATTTATGGAGGGGAAAAAAAGGAGTGACCAGGGGTTCTATAGACAACATTACCAGGATTTTGAGCTAGATAACAGATGGATAGTTAACAGATGGAAGAGATAAAAGAGAAAAAGATTTAGGATGGAGGGAAGTTTGCTCCCTATGGAAGTGGCATTTCAAAGAGAATAATAAAAGGGCTAGGTGATGTTTTGCTGAAATTTTGGGGTGGGAGCACTGAAGAGAATGAGAATAAGGAATTAGGTAGTAGGGGTATGGAATGGGGTTTGGATGTTTATCTACAAGGTGTGAAGAGTATGACTAGGTGTTCTAATGTTCATCACTGAAAGTCCTTCCCAAAGGGTTTGGAGGTCAGAGGCAAGTTTAGTATGAGATGGCAAGCATTAGTTCACATGGAAAGCACTCTTTTACTCCTTTTCTTTCTTCCAAAAGGAGTAGGTTGACAGGAAAGTGCCACAGTAGGATATGGAAGTCTGAATGGCACAGGAGGAGAAAGAAATCCCTTTCCCCACTAACTTTCCTCTTCTCTCAAAGGATAATTGCAACAGAAAAGGGAAGGGCTGAAGTCAAAGTCTGCTCCTCTTTGCACTAAAGGTTCACCAAACCCTATTTAGAGACTAGGCTGGTGGCAAGAGGTTGAAGTTGCTTTGCATTGGTACAAATGAAATCATTGCTTTGGGGCAGATAGAAGATGACTCATCTAGCCCCTTGCTGCTATCTCTCAGGCCAACATACTGCACCCAGCAGGAAACAGAAGGCATTAAGCTGGGTCAAAGGAAAATTTGACTCCTCCAGCTAGTGATGAGGTGGTATTAGGAAGTGAGAGAGTCCCTGCATATGAGAAATCAGAAAAGATCTCATGAATAAGGTTAGCTTTGAAGGAAACAAGGAATCTGGTTTCAAATTCTTAATAGGAACTTAAGTACTCTAAATTATATGTAATTTTTATTAAAATTTATTAAAAACCTTTTGAAACTGCAGTTCTATGTATCATTTAGAACTTTATTATCTCAGAAACAGCAATATTGTAATGATGATTAACTATGATTTAGATACTCTGATAAAGAAAATGATCCAGGATTATTCTGAAGGACCCATGATGAAAAGTACTATCCATCTCCAGAGAGAACTGATAAACTCTGAGTGCAGATTGAAGCATACTTGTTTCACTTCATTTTTCTTGGTGTTTTTTTGCATGTGTGTTTTCTTTTGAAACATGACTAATATAGAAATATATATATATATATATGTATATATATATATATATTTGCATGACTTCATATATCGAAATCTTATTGCTTGTCTTCTCAAGGGATAAATAGGGATGGGTAGGTAAGAGGGAATTTGGAACTCAATTTCAAAAAGTGAATGTTATTTTAAAAAATGTAACTTGGATATATTTCATGAAAAATGTAGTTTAAAAAATTGAACTTCAGTGTCAGAAGATGCTATTAAAAACAAGCTATTGAGGAAGAATTAAGAAGTAGAGCTTATGGGAAGAATTTTAAAAGAAATATTTTAAAGAAAAGTATTTAAAGAATAATAGGCAAGCCGGGGGTGGAGCCATGATGGCAGAGATCAGACAGGATTCTCTGTAACCTCCTCTAACCTCCCCTCAAACCAACAAAATATGAAGCCTCTAGACTGATTCTGAAGCAAAAAAATCCACAATATCCGGAGAACAACACGATTCTAGAAGAAGATACTCTGGAAGAACCTCAAAACAGGTCTGTTTTAATGGGGCAGGGGGTGGCCTACTGAATCCAGACTGCAGCACAGGGAGACGGGGGCAGGGAGCTGGAGCAGGGAGCTGGAACAGGAGTCAGAACAGGAGTGGGAGCGTTGTGCTTTTCACACACCTGGGAGTCTTCTGCGAGCCTCTTGAAACAATTTGTCCTGATTGTGGGCAGGTGGTTTGGAGGGTCTACCTTTTGAGGGGGATAGATTGTGAACCACTGAACCCCTGATGAGCATCTAACTAGCTGCCATTACACAGCACCTTAAAGCAATCAATCAAACAACAGGTCTGATAAGCACCAGAAATAATTCAATCAGCGGAGCTGCCCAGCCCCTGACATAATTCAATCAGCAGAACTGCCCAGTTCCTGAAATAACTCAATCAGCAGAACTGCCCCAGGGCAAATTAAAGCAGCTGTCCCACCTTTGCCCTAAACAGACCTCACACCTTTAAAAAAAAATGAATAAAAAACCAAAAAGAACTCTCACCATAGACAACTTTTATGGAGAGAGGGAAGAACAGACCTCAAATCCTGAGGCCCCTAAAGGTAAAGCAACTCCAGAAAAAGCCCCAAAGAGAGACATAAATTGGTCTCCATGTCACAAGGCTTTCTTTGAAGATTGCATAAAAAATCTTAAAAGAGTTAGAAGAAACATGGGGAAACGAAATGAGATCACTGCAAAATAAAATAGAAAAAATGGAAAAAGAATGCAATGAACAAAAAAATGTAATTGGTCAATTGCAAAAGGAACTAAAAACAGTAACTGAAGAAAATAAGACATTAAAAACTAGAATCGAACAATTGGAAATTGGAAATGACTCATCAAGACTTCAAGAATCAGTTGAACAAAAACAAAAAAATGAAAAGATAGAGAAAAACATGAAATATCTCCTAGGAAAAACAACTGACCTGGAAAATAGGTCTAGGAGAGACAATCTAAGGATTATAGGGCTTCCTGAAAGCCATGATGAAAAAAAGAACCTGGACACTATATTCCAGGAAATCATAAAAGAAAACTGCCCTGATATTTTACACCCAGAAGGCAAAATACTCCTTGAAACAATCCACCGATCACCTCCTGAAAGAAACCCAAAAATTAAGTCCCCCAGAAATATCGTGGCTAAATTCCAGAACTATCATACCAAGGAAAAGATATTACAAGAAGCCAGAAAGAAACAATTTAAATATCGGGGAGCTACAATTAGGATCACACAGGACCTAGCAGCTTCTACTTTGAAGGATCGAAGGGCCTGGAATCAGATATTCCGAAGGGCAAAGGAACTTGGATTACAGCCAAGAATAAGTTACCCAGCTAGAATGAGCATTATCTTCCAGGGAAGAAGATGGTCTTTCAATGATATAGGAGAATTTCACCTATTTCTACTGAAAAGACCAGAACTGAACAAAAAATTTGATCTACAAACACAGAACACAAGAGAAACATAAAAAGGTAACAAGAAAAAATAACTCTTGAGAACTATATTTATGTTATAGATACTTATAGAATGAGGGTTGATTTTATGAATCGATTATTACATTATGATTATGATATGATTACTGTGATTTTATGATTATTATCATATGATTACTGTGATTTTATGATTATTATTATATGTTTATTGTGATTTTATGAATCTTATGATATGATAAACTGAAAAAGAAATTAGAGGTAAAAAAGGGATAACACTGGAAGAAGAGGAAAAGGAGGTAAAATAAGGGAAATTACATCACATGTAGAGGCAAAGAAAACCTATAATGATTGAGGGGAGAAAAGGGAGGGGAATGAGAATTGGGTTAATCTCCATCTCATCAGATTTTGCTCAGAGGGAATAATAGACCTACTTATAAGGAAACTGGAGGGAAAGGGGGGAAAAAGGGGGTGGGTGGGGCTCTAAAGGGGAAGGATTGTTTGAGGGAAGTGGTTTTCAAAAGCAAAATAGTAGGGAGGAGGGAAAGGGGATAAGAAAGAGAAAAGCATAAGCTAGGGTAAATAAGATGACAGAAAATACAGAATTAGTTATTTTAACTGTGAATGTGAATGGAATGAACTCTCCCTTAAAGCGGAAGCAGATAGCAGAGTGGATTAAAAACCAGAATCCAACAATATGTTGTATACAAGAAACACATCTAAAACATAGTGATACATACAGGGTGAAGGTAAAAGGCTGGAGCAGAATCTATTATGCTTCAGGTGAACAAAAAAAAGCAGGGGTAGCAATCCTGATCTCAGACCAAGTAAAAGCAAAGATAGACTTCATTAAAAGAGACAAAGAAGGAAATTATATCTTCCTAAAGGGTACCATAGATGATGAAGCAATATCAATACTAAACATATATGCACCAAGTGGTATAGCATGGAAATTCCTAGAGGAAAGGTTCAGAGAGATGCAAGAAGAAATAGACAGCAAAACTATAATAGTGGGGGATCTCAACCTCCCTCTCTCAGAACTTGATAAATCAAACCACAAAATAAATAAGAAAGAAGTTAAGGAGGTAAACAAAATGTTAGAAAAGTTAGGTATGATAGATCTTTGGAGGAAATTAAATGGAGACAGAAAGGAGTTTACTTTTTTTCTCAGCAGTCCATGGAACTTATACAAAAATTGACCATGTGCTAGGACACAAAAACCTCAAAATCAAATGCAGGAAGGCAGAAATAATAAATGCATTTTTTTCAGATCATGACGGAATAAAAATCACATGCAATATAAGGCCAGGAGAAAATAGGCCAAAAACCAATTGGAAACTAAATAATTTTATCCTAAAGAATGAATGGGTGAAACAGCAAATTACAGACACAATTACTAATTTCATTCAAGAGAATGACAATAATGAGACCACATACCAAAATTTGTGGGATACAGCCAAAGCGGTAATAAGGGGAAATTTTATATGTCTAGATGCTTATTTGCATAAAATAGAAAAAGAGAAAATCAATGAATTGGGCTTGCAACTAAAAAAGCTAGAGAAAGAACAAATTAAAAACCCCCAATCAAATACCAAACTTGAAATCCTAAAAATAAAAGGAGAGATTAGTAAAATTGAAAGTAAAAAAACTATTGAATTAATAAATAAAACTAAAAGTTGGTTTTATGAAAAAACCAACAAAATAGATAAACCTCTAGTTAATTTAATTAGAAAAAGGAAAGAGGAAAATCAAATTCTTAGTCTCAAAAATGAAAAGGGAGAACTTTCCACCAATGAAGAGGAAATTAGAGCAATAATCAGGAGTTACTTTGCCCAACTGTATGCCAAAAAATTTGATAACATAAGTGAAATGGAGGAATATCTACAAAAATATAGATTGCCCAGATTAACAGAAGAGGAAATAAATTACTTAAATAGTCCCATTTCAGAAAAAGAAATAGAACAAGTCATTAATCAACTCCCTAAGAAAAAATCCCCAGGACCAGATGGATTTACATGTGAATTCTACCAAACATTTAAAGAACAGTTAACTCAAATATTATATAAACTATTCGAAAAAATAGGAAATGAAGGACTCCTACCAAACTCTTTTTATGATACAGACATGGTACTGATACCTAAACCAGGTAAAACAAAAACAGAGAAAGAAAATTATAGACCAATCTCCTTAATGAATATTGATGCAAAAATCTTAAATAAAATATTAGCAAAGAGATTACAGAAAATCATTCCTAGAATAATACACCATGACCAAGTAGGATTTATACCAGGAATGCAGGGATGGTTCAATATTAGGAAAACTATTTACATAATTGACTATATTAATAACCAAACTAACAAAAACCATATGATAATCTCAATAGATGCAGAAAAAGCATTTGATAAAATCCAACATCCATTCCTATTAAAAACATTAGAAAGTATAGGAATTAATGGACTTTTCCTTAAAATAGTCGGTAGCATCTATTTAAAACCATCAGCTCGCATCATATGTAATGGTGATAAACTGGAACCATTCCCAATAAGATCAGGGGTGAAACAAGGTTGCCCACTATCACCATTACTGTTCAATATTGTATTAGAAATGCTAGCCTTGGCAATAAGACAAGAAAAAGAGATTAAAGGAATTAGAGTAGGTCATGAGGAAACCAAATTATCACTCTTTGCAGATGATATGATGGTCTACTTAGAGAACCCTAGAGAATCAACTAAAAAACTATTAGAATTAATCCACAACTTTAGCAAAGTTGCAGGATACAAAATAAATCCACATAAATCATCAGCATTTTTATACATCACCAACAAAATGCAACAGCAAGAGATACAAAGAGAAATTCCATTCAAAATAACTATCGATAGTATAAAATATTTGGGAATATATCTGCCAAGGGAAAGTCAGGATCTATATGAGCAAAACTACAAAAC
>JAJPUD010010951.1:40781-57806 GCA_023553655.1 Myrmecobius fasciatus | reverse complement strand
TTGACTATATTAATAACCAAATTAACAAAAACATATGATAATCTCAATAGATGCAGAAAAATCATTTGATAAATCCAACATCCATTCCTATTGAAAACATTAGAGAGTATAGGTGTCTATGCTTTCACTTGGCCTGCCTCCCTCCTTGGGAAAAGATCAGAAAGAAAACGTGTGTCCTCAACATCATCTTGGTCCTGCCCCCATTAGTTTTTTTTTTTTTTAAGGAAAAAAAGGTAAAGTGTTATGCAACTACTATTTGTTCTGAGGATGGAAGGAACAAATGAAGAAATGAGACTTGAGAGTTTCCAAAAGACAGGGTAGACGAGAGGTCTCATTATACTATCCAATGTCAATATTAGGGATCAATTATTCCAAACATATCAGAGTATAAAGAAGGTCATAGAGATAAAACTCCTAGATAACACAATATAATGATTTAGAGAGGCTTCAAGATGGAAAAGAACAAGTTACTTAGGGGTAGGAGGATGGAATCTGCCTCAATATGTTCACTTTTTTAAAAGCAGTGTTTCTTTTTTTTTAAAGCTTTTTATTTTCAAAACATATGCATGGATAATTTTTCAACATTGACCCTTGCATAGCTTTCTATTTCAAATTTTCTCCTGCTTCCTCCCATCCCCTCCCCTAGTTGGCAAGCAATTTGATATATATTACACATGTTAAAATACATTTTAAATTCAATATGTGTAAACATATTTAAAGAATTCTCCTGCTGCACAAGAAAAATCAGATCAAAAGGGAAAGAAAATAAGTAAGAAAACAAAATGCAAGCAAACAATAGCAAAAAGAATGAGAATGTTATGTTGTGATCCATATTCAGTTCCCACAGTTCTCTATCTGGGTGTCGATGGCTCTCTTCATTACAAGACCATCGGAATTGGCATCAATCATCTCATTGTTGGAAAGAGTCATGTTCTTCAGAATTGACCGTCCTGTAATATTGATGTTGAAAGGCTGTATTTTCCTTCTCAATTGTGAGTTGTCATGCAGATGGCAGAAGAAAAGAATGAGGACTGGACCCATGACTTCATTTGCATAAGGAACCCCCAAATGAGGAAATCACTTTTACAAATGAAAATCAGCATTTTCTCTACAATTTTTTATTCTTGGAAAGTCACCAGATATCTTGAATCTATTTTCTACTTCTCTCTAATTTTCTGCATGAAATTGTCAGGTTTCTCTTGCCTGTTTCTAAATTTAGTCATATATATTACTGATGTGTCCTATGTAGACACCAGATGATAGTAAACATCAAAACTTGGGGATTGGTCATGTGAAGAATTCACCATCGCCATTCTCTTTGGCAAAAGGTAAATTTATCTTTGGAAATAAGTTGGAGACAAAATTCTATCTATTGGATAGGTACCAATAAGAAAAAATATGAAATAGAGTTGGGAGAACATAGAAAAGGTTTTTAATAATTAGTGATGGAAAGGGCAAGTTAACTTGTGGAACTTGCCATTTGCCAGGAAAAAGGAAACTCCCATGAGGTTGTGAAGAGATTTAGCTGGCAGACTAAATTCTGATAGAGATTTAGCAACTCAAAAGATTAAGATAGCTCTAAGGAGGAAAAATGGGATTGGGAGATTCACCACAAAGCACAGTGAGGTTAGGAGAGATACTACAAGGCATGGTGGAATTAGGAGATATCATGTGGCATCTGGGTGGGGTAAGGAGAAGGACACCATTAGTCAGAGTTCCAAGATGAATTGATCCGAAGGAGGGCAGAAATAAAAACATGGCCCATAGATTTTTTTTTTTTTTAGGTAAAATTTAATCTCAGGGATATAATAGAGATTTCTGATAGGTCATGGCAAGGTGATGCTATTCAAGGTCCCTACAGAAATTTTACTGCAGAGGTTTGACATAACTTGGATTTCTGATTGGAAGATCTCTTCTGAGGGTGGGACCACTGTGCTGAGCAGATCTCTTATCAGTGCTTTCTCCTTTCCTGACTCAGGGATTATTTTTATCAGTTCTTCAGTTTCTCTGTTTACCATACCCAACACTGAGAACCTCATCACTATTCCTTCAACAGTTTTCAGTAACTCCTTATTGTCTCAAAGTAGAAAGCTGAGAAGCTAACTGACTTACCTGGTCACTAAGCTAAAATGAGAGGGAAGCCCTTGAATTTGGAGCTTCCTGGTTTGAAGCCTGTGTTTTCTTTTCTATTAGGAAAAGCTTCCTCTCAAATTATCTCAAAGAAATATTTAAGCAGTTATCCTCTCTAGCTCTATTCTTTCCAAAGTAAACCAGGTGAAGAACTCTATAGGATAAGTGGTGACAGAAACAACAATAAGTATAATTTCTCTCATACTTTAAAGGTTTCAGAGCACTTTGCAAATAGTAATACTGCCCAGCATTTTGATGGAGCCAGCTCTTACTGGTTTTAAAAAGCCTACTTATTAAATTTTAAGTCTGAGCCTTGATACTTTGAAAATTGTCAAACCCAAACTTCATCTTGATTTAATTGTTTTGTTGATGGTGTAGAGTTAAGAAAATGATGGGGAAAAATCACTAATGAACATTAAATTTAAAAATATCTTTTGAATTTTACTTGTTAAACATATATCAGCAGATCACTGACTGTGAGGTTAAGTTACATAAGCTTCATTATCCCTCTTTTCCTAATAGGGAAACTGATATTTAAAGAACTGGTTCAGGATCATCAACTTTCTGAGGGTTATAATTGGATTGGAATATATTTTTTCTACTATGCTTTGCTGACTTCCTCCAGAGGTAGCCCAAAGTAATGCTTAGATTGACTGGTCAAACTCAAGATTAATAATGATAGTGCTGAGACAGAATTTTTGCTCAGATAAGCAGGGATCCACATAGACCAGATAGGTAAAGCAAACTTGCCCAGAGGTCTTGGTAACCCCAGAGAGAGGCATAACTGTATTTTCTGAATCAAAAGGAACATAAAGGCAATGTGGGTCTTTGACATAAGACAGCCAGGGTATATTGGAAGAACATTGGTTTTGAATTAGAAGTTTGAGGATCCTGGCTGAAAATCTGGTTCTAGTACCTACACTCAGTGTGACCCTGGGAAACCCTTAATTTCAGAATCAAAGAAAGATTTATTATTAGTGAATATAATTAATAGTGAATTAAAAGTATTACATTAATGAGTTCTAGGAACTGTTTGAATTCTAAATTATTGTGGTTATCTCTGGTTACATCCAACCTTTGGAATGGCTGGAACCTGTTCTTTGCCTCCCTGTTAATGAACAATTGAAAATGGAAATACAGACACTGAAGAGACTGAAACTACTGAGGTAGGTTCCATATTCTTACCTTTAAGAAACTCATGTCCTCTTAACATATAGCAACCCATGTAAATCTGTATAGTATTATTTAAAAGCTTTATTCCCTGACAGTTTGTAATTCTTCCTTCGATGTTTAATGATAATAGGCAAGAGTAACAAGGTACACTATTTATTTTAATAATGAGGAGGCAGTAAATTAACTTCATAGTTACTTCATAGATTAATAAACTGACATTGTATGTTGTATACTTAGCAAAAGTGAAGCTGATTTGAAACTTTATGAATCTTCCAGTCATCCCTCAAATAGCATAGTTTATTATAATTGGAAAGATCCATAAATGATACTGTATTTTACATGTGAAGAACAAGAGGCTCAGAGAGGATGAATAACTCATATACAGTAGCAAATAAAAGAGAGGAGCAGAAATTTGAACACTGGCCTTCAGATTCTAAATAGACCAATTTCTTTCCCCATAAATTATTCTTTCTTCAAGTATTTTTATCTTCCATCATTCTGAAATTACAGATGAGAAACTTAAGAATTAATATGTTAAGTACCATATCCATAGTTACAAGAAAAGTATTAGAACTGGGGCTCAAATCTAGGTCTCTCTGAATAAGGGAGAAAACGGAATAAATATTTACATAGCACCAACTGGGTATCAGCCACTATAATAAATGCTTTACAAATAATCATTGAATAAAAGGTAATATACTTCATTTTTCATTTAACTCAAGAACTTTATGTTCCTAACTCTTGGTCTGATGGATAAATGCTTTTTATGAATAACAACAATAACAACAAGTAACATCATTTATCTATCATCTACTATGTGCCAAGCACGATGCTAACCACTTTCCAAGTATTATCTCATTTGATCTTCATAAAAACCTTGGGAGAGTAGTACTATTATTATCAGTTTTACAATTAAGGAAATGAAGGCAAACAGAAATCAAGTATCTTGCCTTGAAACATATTGCTATTATGTGTTAAAAACTGAAATCAAACTCAGATCTTCTACAGACCTAGAGTAGTATTCACTGTATCATCTTTGATCAGTCATTTGGATTGTATTTGAGCAATAAGAGGGACAGAGAGTTTATTAGCTCATGGGGCAGCTTCACTTGTTCTTAAATTTCTTTCTTCTTTTGACTTTTATGACTATGGGCAAGAGAGTAAGGCTGATGACTTTGTGGAACTTTGCTTCATTTACATCCAGTTCACATGCAAGTCAAGATATCCACCCAGTGATATAATTAATCCTTTTAAAAATCACTTTTAAAATTACTTCTTTTTTAATTTTTTAAAATATTTTTTTATTTATTTTATTTGCATAACATATGTGTGGGTAATTCTTCAACAATAACCCTTACATAGCTTTCTGTTACAAATTTTTCCCCCCAACTCCCCATCCCTCCCCTAGATGGCAGGATATCCACTACATCTTAATTATGTTAAAATATTGGCAAATCGAATACATGTATACATATTTCCAAACTTATCGTTGTTGTGCAAGAAAAATCTTATCTACACAAAAAATATATCAGATAAAGGAAACACAATGTAAGCAAACATCATTCAAGGAGGATGAGAATGTTATGTTGTGGTCCACATTTCACATCCCTCTATCTGGGTTTATATGGCTTTCTTCAGTGAACAATTGGAGGTGGTTTGAAACATTTCATTGTTGAAGAGAGCCATGTCCATCAGAATTGATCATTATATAGTATTGTTGTTGCCATGTATAATGATCTCCTGGTTCTGCTCATTAAAATTACTTCTTGATGTCTCATTGAGTCATTCACTTCCATTTGTTCACTTCTAATTTTCAATGAATTATTTTCTCCAGTGACCTTTTTGGTTAACTTCCTTTTGCATTTGTCCAATTGAACTTTTATAAATGAGTGGTTTTGTTCGTTAGATTTTGTTTTTTAATTTCATTATTTATCTTTTAGGGAATTTTCTGTGTCCATTTCACCAATTCTGTTTTTGAAGGAGTTGTTTTCTTTTTCCACTTCACCAAATTTATTTTAAGGATTTGTATTCTTTTTCCATAAGGCCAAATTTATTTTTAAGTTTTCTTCAAATAATTTTTCTGCTTCCTTTTCTAAACTCTCCTGCAAAGTTCTCATTTCCTTTCACCATTTTTCTTCTAACTCTTTTAAGATGTTTTTCCATTATTTTAAGATAATCTTTTGAGTTGGATACCAACTCATATCACCCTTTGAGGCTTCATCTGGAAGCATTTTGTCTTTAATGTCCTCATTGTTTGAAGTTTGAAGGTTGTTATTACCTGTCTCCATACTATCTATAGTTGGAGGTCTTTTTTGATTTTTTTCCTCATTTTTAAAGGTTTAAGTCTATTCTTAGGTTCAAGCATAGATTGTTCTACCCTTCCTTTACAGGCAACAGTAGCTCCACACTGTAATAGTACCGGTACTATGAGCATCCTTCTCATTCTGGGTTGGTGTAGTCAATCCTGCTTGTTCCACTACGGTATAAGGGCTCATTATTTGCCTTCTGTAGTTGTGTGGGAGATCTCAAAGCTAATTTGCTGAGCCACTGACTTTTGAATCAGAACACAGTAGCCAATGCTGCCTAATTTTGGTGAAGAACCTCCCAGCAGATTCCCTTGGCATGTGAAGGCCTCTTCACCTTTGGTCCCTGCACTATGGATGTGCTGGGCTCCATGCCCCCTTGCTTGACAGACCTTTGTTGAAGTTCTTCCAAAATATTTTCTGCTGAAAATTTGTTACACTCCAAATATTTCTAAGTTCTGTCATTCTAAAAACCATTCAGATGCTTGATTTGGTGTTGACTTGAGTGAAGCCAGGAAGAGCTTAGACAAATACCTGTTCACTGTCTCACCATCTTAGCACTACCCCTTCTTCATCATTTTAAAACAATAATATTCTATTACTTTTATATACCATAACTTATTCAGTCATTTCTCAATTGAATGTATCAACCCATTTTCCAATTTTTTTTTGCCACCACAAAGAGCTACTATAAACATTTTTGCACATGTGGGTCCTTTTCCCTCTTTTTTATCTTTTCAGGATAAAAGCCCAGTACTGGCCTGCTGAATCAAATGGTATACATAGTTTTATAGTTCTTTGGTCATAGTTCCAATTTCTTCTCCAGGATGTCTACATCATTTCACAACTCTGCCAATCATGCATTCATTATTGTTCCAGTTTTCCCACATCCCCTCCAAGATTTATCATTATCTTTTCCTGTGATATTATCCAATTGGTGAGGTGGTACCTCAGAGGTGTTTTAATTTGCATTTCTTTAATTAATATTGATTTAGAGTATTTTTCATATGACCATATATGGCTTTAATTTCTTCATCTGAAAATTATTTGTTCATATCTTTTTTTAAGGAAATATTTGTTGACTCACTCATATAAATCTAAATTTGATTCTTTTTTTGCATTTCAGTTGTTTTATTAAAAAGTCATTTCTTTATACAGAACATAATAGTACTTTGTTAGATTACTTCATGAGACTTAATTTTTAAGTGATGAATTAGAAAGGAAATTCTTTAGTAAATCAGGTGTTTATTAGTAACTGAAGAGTGCACCTGTAAAATGCTGTACAAAATGAAGCATAAAACAGATGAGCCATACTGTGTTTCTTTGCTTTATCTTTAAAGGGAAGGGCTTTTTTTGCTCTTTCTTTGATTTTGGTTTGTTTTCTACAACATGATGTCAAAGGGAAATTTGAACTAATTACAGCTTCTGTAAAAATGAAGCTGTATATTGCACTGATTAACTATATACTCTTCCAATCCTATATGTATCAATTTAGATTCATTAACCTACAACTACCCTTAAATACTCCAACTACCCCATAGTCAGCCAATTAAACTGTTACTTATTTGAATATGGATAGACAAATCTCTTTATTCTAAGTTGCATTGTTACAGGAATATGGCCACAATAGTGCCCCACTAATGCAAGCACTATACTAATGATCCAGTTTCATAACAGCAATAATCCTTCTTTAAAAACCCTAGATTGTTAGTGCATACATTGATCTAAGCTTGATTATGCAGAGAAACTCCTAAATTGTCTTATCTGAGCAATCGACAGCAAACATTTACTAAGCATCTATGAGTGTTTTAGGACTGTTACTTTGGAAGTAGTATAGAAGATGTACTGGAGAGGTAAGAGACTACAGATAGGGAGACTGATTAGAAAGCTGTCACAGAGGGCCTGAACTGAAGTGTTTGCTGTTTGAATGGAGAGAAGGTGATGGATGGAAGACTTATTGTGAATGCAAAAAAAAATGAAACTTGGGAACGATTAGATCCCTGAAGAGCTGAAGATAACACTGAAATTGTCAGTTTGGGAGACTGGATTCTCACACTTATACCTTCTATTAAGCAGTGCAGATATTGTTTTCCTCAAGAAACCTCTGAGGAAAATGACATTTGAAATGATTTACCCAGTTTCACAGATAGCCAGTGGCAAAGGTGGCATCAGGATGCAAATTCAGAAGTCTCTTCTAGTGTTCTTTCCCCTTAGATATTTCTTTCCACTGTGCCAAACTGCCTCCAATATATTAGAGAAAGACATAAAGGTTTAGCTAGTCAAATGTTATCAAATTTTATATAGCTGATGTTACAGGAAAATTATAATTGGGCAAAACTTAGTGGGCACACATACTCACAGTTGCTTGGAATTGAATTGCCCATTGCTTGCTGAATAAAGAGCATTTTCAAAAATGAAGACAGGTCTTTGAGGAGGAAAACAGAAGTTGCTGGGTGGTCCTGGCAGATGGTCTTATTATCTCAGATGGCTGGGCTGTCTCTGTATTTCAGAATAGCCTCCTGAGGGAGCATCAGGGCCTTCAGGGCTGATATTCAAACCTAGGAAATCGCCATGCAGTTTATCATTATTATCAGTGCTAGCTGCTAAGTGAAGTTGATCAACCCCACATCTGCCATGTCTGTACTCAGAGTAAACCCTTGCGGGATACTACAGGGGAGGCTGTCTAGAATCCAAGTCTGTTCCTTATCCCAGCCCTTCCAAAGTGAATGTTTTTCTTAGACTGGGAAAGTGGGTATAATTAACTAGGACAGAAATGCAGAAGGATAAAAATGGAGGCAGCTGGATTCTCGAGTGAAAGGTCTTTCTTAAGTGATGTGATATGTCACCCTGAAGGGACAGATATGAAAATAACCTGGACCATGCAAAGTCTTGAAAAGCATTTCACAGTGAGGATAGAGGCAGAGAAGTGTTAGGTGACTTTTTCATAGTCAAACTCAGGATTCATATTGGGCAACTTGGCCTTTTTTACCTTCCACTCATATTCTTGCCTGTATCTGGACAAATGGCAGCTCCTGAGAGGCTATCATCAGTGATGGGAGTTTTTATTTGCATCATTCCTTGTTTACACTTTTCCAAGTCCTTTCACACAACTCTTCATACTCAGTCTTTGTAATAACCAGGTAGATACACAGGGCTAATGCTATTATAACTATCTGACACATGAGGAAAATAATATTCAAAGAAATGAAGCAACTAGCCCAAAGGAACGTAATAAGCAGGAGAAAAGGACCTAGGAGGATATTTTCTTTTAATCCACTATAAATTGTAAACTGTTTCCAGCTCCCTGCTTCTGTTTCCTTATTTTTAAATTGAGATAATTTACCTCTCTGATTTCTCCCAGAATTCTATATATCTGTGGCCCTATGAATGTTAGGCATACATGGCCTCTCAGAGCAGAAGTTAATGTGTCAGACTGGAAGGGAAGTCAGGCTGGCATTCTGCATAGAATGATTGAAACCTCCTGTCTGCACTTATAAAGACTGTGGAATAAAATTGTGGAGCAGCCATCATCAGAATCACTCTGTCTTCAAACAGGAAAGAGAGATCATCTCTACCCTTGAAGAAAACTTTAGTGACCTTCAGACTTAGTTATTTTTTATTTCCCAATTTGACCAACATTATAGTCTAAAATACACAACTAAAATAAACAAAAAACCATAACATAAATTCAAAAAGTGCTATAAATTTCATAGTTTTGAGCAGAATAATATTTATCATGTTATAAATTAAATAATATTATATTTTCATTGTTAGTAATTTACATAATTGCAAGCATCAAGTAGTTATGATGTGAGATGCAATCTTAAAATTACACAATTTCAAGGGTTTTCCATAATGAGAACTACATGAGATAATGCATTTTTTATTTTTCCAATTCTCTGTTGAAAGTAAATAAAGATACATTTTTCTCTTAATTAAAAACAATACACAGAACAGAAAGTAAATGTTTAACTAAATACTATATATATGGACTCAGAAAAAAAAAAACTTATGCACTTTGGGAGTTGATGCACATGTCAGGAGGAGTTGATGGATAAGATAAATGTCTAAACCTTAAGGAACAGCTGTACAGTATAAAGGAAAATGGTTTCCTCTGGGTTATTTGGCTGACAATTTTAGTACCTGAGAAGGAGCCAGGTGTAATGGAGCACTGAATCTTTGTGTTCTCCTTGAAGGTCCAGGTATTGTTTTCATATTATTTTCCTTTAGAAGTGAAAATTGTTAAAATTAAAAAGGAGAGCTACCTATTAGAGAGACAGTCTCTGGCTACAAGGGTACAGATAATACAATTAGCATGCCTATATGCTGTGTTTATTTAGGGATCTGATTATATTAATCAAAAAGGAGCCATGAGTGTGGCTACCTGGGGTTTTCTAAATGCATACATCTTGCTGAATAGTAATTGGAAGCCCGTTACTTCCTGAAACTGGCTGGCTGATGTTTCATGATGAGTTTGCACTAAGGAAAATAAAATGGCTGTGTTTGTGCTTTTATGGTAGAGTGTGCAATGTAAATGACTTCCTCTCTATCAAAGGTTAAAAAAAATAAGGCATACACCATGATAATAAGAACTGTGTCTTATCTAAATTTTGCATCACCTAGAACATTTCTTTTCCTATAGGAAATGTTTACAAAAGGATACAAGTGTCACTAAATGAAATTCTAGTTGAGGAAGAAGGAGCTGAAAATGTTGTGGGGCAGAGGAAAAATTCAAATTACAGTAAATTCCAGTTTTTGCTCATTAGTCTCAGTAATGAAGTGCTAAACTCTTATGATTCTCTGCTGATGAAGGATTTTGTGTGATAGTCATGCTTTCTAAATTTGACATACTTTAAGTTCAGTCTTATGGGGCAAACCCCCCTTCAAGCTAATTACTGAAAGACTAGTTTTGTAGCTAACAAAAATAAATTATTATTATTGATTAGTTTTGCAAAGCCAGGAAAGAAACATCACATATGATAATAAAAGCAATGATTTCAAATGTTAGCTTTTTCTGCAGTGCTTCCATAGGGAAAGTAAAACTTCTTTAAGTGCAAAGATAAGTTTCCTGGACTCTTTTAATTACCAGCAAGATTTAACTTTAATAATAAAAAAAAGATGCACAAGTTGCCTTCAGAGTCTGCATAAATGAATATACTGTTATGAACTTTCTTAAAATTCTGAAAGCAAAGAGATGTTGAAGATTCTATCTGCTCTCGTTAGTGTCATTTCTGCTGCTGAGTGTCAGAGCTGAGGCCCTGTAAAGCATATTCTTAACAGCCAGACATTTGCAAATGCTATGTCACAAAGGGGCAGTCACAAATGGCATGAGTCCATAACTAAGTGGGGAGGGCACTGAATGGAGTATACTAACCAAAACTAGTTAGAGAAAAAGACTGATGGAGCCAAAGAAAATATCGACAATGAATTATCCTCTGTCCTCATATTACTAGGGCCCCTGAACTGTGGCAGTTGGTAAATAACTCAGTTAAATAGCTGTTAGAAAAAATGGCTAATTGATTTTTTTAAAACAAAAAACACAACCTGAAGCTTAAATGCCTCTAGAAACAGACATATATGGCCCTATTCAATGCACACACATAATTATAGTATATGTATAATTTTATATACATTTATCATAATGTATACTATATGCATAAACATGCATATATAATAAATTCCCCAATACTCTAACCCCAAATTATTAAAAACCATTTTCCTTCTCTTTTTCTTGCTCCCATTTCACCCAAACATCCATAAGACAAATTGGTATTTTGTAATTTTTCTTCTAAGTACCTCATTATAAGATTATTGATTGAAAGCTATAAGATAATTTAGAATTTTCCTAGTGTAAACCTTTCATTTTATGGATGAGGAAACTAAGACCCATAGAAGTTAAGCAACTTAACAAAGATCACTCATGCATTAAGCTGAGAGTTGAAATCAAGTCAAACATTCACAATTTTATATGTCAATTTGTTATGATTTCATTTGAAGAATTTTTTTGGCAGGAGAGCATAATAGTAGAGCAAGTTGAATTATGAATAAAGATATACTTCCTTAGAAGTACATAAATATGAATAATTAAAAACCACTTAAAAGTCTTCTTTGGCCTAGGAGATGGGGCAGAAGGGACAAATGATGGAGTGGGAATTAATTCTTTTATTTATTTATTTTTTATTATTAAAAGCTTTTTATTTACAAAACATATGACTGATTTTTCTACATTGACCTTTGCAAAAGCTTTTTTTTGTTCCAAGCTTTTCCCCTCCTTCCCTCCAGCGCCCACACCTAGATGACAGGTAATCTAATAAATGCTAAATATGAAAAATTATATGACAAAACCAATATATGTATATATATCTATAAAGTAATATTACTGCACAAGAAACATCAGATCTAGAAAGAGAGAAGAAAAAAACAAACAAAAAAAAAAACAACCTAAGAAGGAAAATAGAATGCATGTAAATATTCACAGAAAGCATTAAAATGCTGTGTTGTGGTTCACACTCAGTTCCCTCAGGCCTCTCTCTGCATGTATATGACTATCTTCATAGCTGAACAATGGGAACTGGTTTGAATCGCATCATTGTTGAAGAGAACCATGTCCATCAAAATTGATCATCGTACAGTCTTGTTGCTGTGTATAATGTTCTCCTGGTTCTGCTCATTTCACTCAGCATCAGTTCATGCAACTCTCTCCAGACCTCTCTGAAATCATCCTGCTGGTCGTTTCTTATAGAGCAATAATATTCCATAACATTCATATACCATAATTTATTCAGCCATTCTCCAATTGATGGGCATCCTTTCAATTTCCAGTTTCTTGCCACTACAAAAAGGATGGGCACAAACATTTTTGGACATGTGGGTCTCTTTCCCTCCTTTAAAATTTCTTTGGGATATAGGGCCAATAGAAACATGACTGGGTCAAAGGGTATGCACAGTTTGATCACTTTTTGAGCATAGTTCCAGATTGCTCTCCAGAATGGTTGGATCCGTTCACATTTCCACCAACAAAGTATCAGTGTCCCAGTTTTCCTACATCCCCTCCAACATTCATAATTATCATTTCCTGTCATTTTAGCCAATCTGACAGGTGTGTAGTGGTATCTCAGAGTTGTCTTAATTTGCATTTCTCTCATCAATAGTGATCTGGAGCACCTTTTCATGTGACCAGAAATAATTTCAGTTTCTTCATCTGAAAATTGTCTATTCATATCTTTTGACTGTTTATCAATTGGAGAATGGCTTGAATTCTTATATATTTGAGTCAATTCTCTATATATTTTAGAAATGAGGTCTTTATCAGAACCTTTGAATGTAAACATATTTTCCAAGTTTACTGCTACCCTTCTAATCTTGTCTGCATTCATTTTGTTTGTACCCAAACTTTTTAACTTGATATAGTCAAACTTATCTATTTTGTGATTAATGATGACCTCTAGTTCTTCTTTGGTCACAAATTCCTTCCCCCTCCACAGGTCTGAGAGGTAAACCATCCTAAATTGTTCTAATTTGTTTATAATATCATTCTTTATGTCTGTATCATGAATCCATTTGGACCTTATCTTGGTAAATGATGTTAGGTGTGGGTCAATGTCTAGTTTCTTCCATACTAGTTTCCAATTTTCCCAGTTTTTGTCAAATAGTGAGTTTTATCCCCCAAACTGGGGTCTTCGGGTTTATCAAACACTAGATTACTATTGTCATTGAGTATTTGGTCCTGTGAACCTAACCTATTCCACTGATCCCCTACTCTATTTCTTAGCCAGTACCAAATGGTTTTGATGACCACTGCTTTATAATATAGTTTTAGATCTGGTATAGCTAGGCCACACTCATTTTGATTTTTTTTTTCATTAATTCCCTTGAAATTCTTGACCTTTTGTTTTTCCAGATGAATTTTGTTGTTATTTTTTCTAGGTCAGTTAAATAATTTCTTGGGAGTTTCATTGGTATAGCCCCAAATAAATACATTAGTTTAGGGAGTATTGCCATGTTTATTATATTCGCTCAACCTATCCAAGAGCACTTGATATTTTTCCAATTATTTAGATCTCACTTTATTTGTGTGGAGAGTGTTTTGTAGTTTTGCTCATATAGATCCCGACTTTCCCTTGGCAGATATATTCCCAAATATTTTATACTATCGATAGTTATTTTGAATGGAATTTCTCTTTGTATCTCTTGCTGTTGCATTTTTTTGGTGATGTATAAAAATGCTGATGATCTTTGTGGATTTATTCTGTATACTGAAACTTTGCTAAAGTTTTTTAGTTGATTCTCTAGGGTTCTCTAAGTAGACCATCATATCATCTGCAAAGACTGATAATTTGGTTTCCTCATGACCTACTCTAATTCCTTTAATCTCTTTTTCTTGTCTTATTGCCAAACTAGTATTTCTAATACAATACTGAATAATAATGGTGATAGTGGGCAACTTTGTTTCACCCTTGATCTTATTGGGAATGGTTCCAGTTAATCACCATTACATATGATGCTAGCTGATGGTTTTAAATAAATGCTACTGACTAGTTTAAGGAAAAGTCCTTTAATTCCTATACCCTCTAGTGTTTTTTTAATAGGAATGGATGTTGGATTTTATCAACTTCTTTTTCTGTATCTATTGAGATTATCATATGTTTTTTATTAATTTGGTTAATGATATAGTCAATTAGGTTAATAGTTTTCCTAATATTGAACCATCCCTGCATTCCTGGTATAAATCCTACTTGGTCATGGTGTATTATTCTGGGAATGATTTTCTGTAATCTCTTTGCTGATATTTTATTTAAGATTTTTTGCATCAATATTCATTAGGGAGATTGGTCTATAATTTTCTTTCTCTGTTTTTGTTTTACCTGGTTTAGGTATCAGTACCTTGTCTGTGTCATAATAGGAGTTTGGTAGGAGTCCTTCCTTCCTTATTTTTTCAAATAGTTTATATAATATTGGAATTAATTGTTCTTTAAATGTTTGGTAGAATTCACGTGTAAATCCATCTGGTCCTGGGGATTTTTTCTTAGGGAGTTGATTAATGACTTGTTCTATTTCTTTTTCTAAAATGGGACTATTTAAGTAATTTATTTCCTCTTCTGTTAATCTGGGCAATCTATATTTTTGTAGATATTCCTCCATTTCACTTAGGTTATCAAATTTATTGGCATACAGTTGGGCAAAGTAACTCCTGATTATTGCTCTAATTTCCTCTTCATTGGTGGAAAGTTCTCCCTTTTCATTTTTGAGACTAACAATTTGATTTTCCTCTTTCCTTTTTCTAATCAAATTAACTAGAGGTTTATCTATTTTGTTCTTTTTTTCATAAAAAAACAGGTTTTAGTTTTATTTATTAATTCAATAGTTATTTTTTACTTTCAATTTTATTAATATCTCCTTTTATTTTTAGGATCAAGTTTGATATTTGATTGGGGGTTTTTAATTTGTTTTTTCTCTAACTTTTTTAGTTGTGAGCCCAATTCATTGATTTTCTCTTTTTCTATTTTATTCAAATAGGCATCTAGAGATATAAAATTTCCCCTTATTACCACTTTGGCTTTATCCCATAAATTTTGGTATGTTGTCTCAGTATTGTCATTCTCTTGGATGAAATTAGTAATTGTGCCTGTAATTTGCTGTTTCACCCATTCATTCTTTAGGATAAAATTATTTAGTTTCCCATTGTTTTTTGGTCTATTTTCTCCTGGCCTTATATTGCATGTGATTTTTATTCCGTCATGATCTGAAACAAAATACATTTACTATTTTTGGCTTCCTGCATTTGATTTTGAGGTTTTTGTGTCCTAACACATGGTCAATTTTTGTATAAGTCTCGTGGTCTGCTGAGAAAAAAGTAAACTCCTTTCTGTCTCCATTTAATTTCCTCTAAAGATCTATCATACCTAACTTTTCTAACATTTTGTTTACCTCCTTAACTTCTTTCTTATTTATTTTGTGGTTTGATTTATCTAGTTCTGAGAGAGGGAGGTTGAGATTCCCCACTATTATAGTTTTTCTGTCTATTTCTTCTTGCATCTCTCTGAACTTTTCTTGTAGGAATTTCCATGCTATACCACTTGGTGCATATATATTTAGTATTGATATTGCTTCATTTTCCATGATACCTTTTAGTAAGATATAATTTCTTTCTTTGTCTCTTTTAATTAGCTGTATCTTTGCTTTTACTTGATCTGAGATCAGGATTTCTACCCCTGCTTTTTTTTGTTCACCTGAAGCATAATAGATTCTACTCCAGCCTTTTACCTTCACCCTGTATGTATCTCTGTGCTTTAGATGTGTTTCTTGTACACAATATATTGTTGGATTCTGATTTTTATTTCAGTCTGCAATCTGCTTCTGCTTTATGGGAGAGTTCATTCCATTCATATTCACAGTAAAAATAACTAATTCTGTATTTCCTGCCATCTTATTTAACCTAGCTTATGCTTTTCTCTTTCCTATCCCCTTTCCCTTCTCCCTAGTATTTCGCTTTTGATAACCACTTCCCTCAAACAATCCTTCCCCTTTAGAGCCCCACCCCCTTTTTACACCTTTCCCTTCATTCTTCTGTTTTCCCTTCTATTAGTCAATTCCCTTTCTTTTCCCCCTTTCCTTCCTGTTTCATTATGAGATAGGACAAGTTTCTTTTTGATACCCAATATGTCTATTATTCCCTCAGAGCCAAATCTGATAAAATGGAGATTAACAAAATTCTCATTCCTCTCCCTTTTCCCCCCTAAGTCATTATAGGTTTTCTTTGCTTCTACATGTAATGTAATTTCCCTTATTTTACCTCCTTTTCCTCTTCTTCCAGTGTTATCCCTTTTCTACCTCTAATTTCTTTTTAAGATTATCATATCATAATAATCATAAAATCACAATAACCATATAATAATCATAATGTAATAATAGATTCATAAAATCAACCCTCATTCTATAAGTATCCATAACATAAATATAGTTCTCAGGAGTTTTTTTTTTCCTTGTTACCTTTTAATGTTTCTCTTCTGTTCTGTGTTTGTAGATCAAATTTTTTGTTCAGTTCTGGTCTTTTCAGTAGAAATAGGTGAAATTCTCCTATATCATTGAATGACCTTCTTCTCCCCTGGAACATAATGCTCATTCTAGTTGGGTAACTTATTCTTGGCTGTAATCCAAGTTCCTTTGCCCTTTGGAATATCTGATTCCAGGCCCTTGATCCTTCAAAGTAGAAGCTGCTAGGTCCTGTGTGATCCTAAATGTGGCTCCTCGATATTTAAATTGTTTCTTTCTGGTTTCTTGTAATATCTTTTCCTTGGCATGATAGTTCTGGAATTTAGCCCTGATATTCCTAGGTCATTTAATTTTTGGGTTTCTTTCAGGAGGTGATCGGTGGATTGTTTCAATAAGTATTTTGCCTTCTGGGTCTAAAATATCAGGG
>JAJPUD010010951.1:6625-23660 GCA_023553655.1 Myrmecobius fasciatus | reverse complement strand
AAAAAAAAATCTTATTTTACCACCTTTTTTCTCTTTTCACCAGTATCATAACCTTTCCCCCTCTAGTTTTCTTTTTCATATTATCAAAGTAATATCTAATTATATCCCCAATCCTTAAGTATCCCCATAGTAGAAATAAAGTTCTCAAGAGTCCTTTCCTTTTTACCTTTTTATGCTTCTCTTGAGTTCTGTGTTTGGAGGTCGAATTTTTTGTTCAGATCTGGTCTTTTCATTAGAAATAAGTGAAATTCACCTATATCATTAAATGACCATCTTCTTCCCTTGAGGATAATGCTCATTCTACTGGATAGGTTCTTCTTGTCTGTAATCCAAGTTCCTTTTCCTTTTGGAATATCTGGTTCCAGGCCCTTTGATCCTTCAATGTGGTAGCTGACAGATCTAATTATAGATCCTCGGTATTTGAATTGTTTCTTTCTAGCTGCTAGCAAAATATTTTCCTTGGTGCGATAGTCCTGAAATTTAGCCACCATATTCCTTGGGGTTTTAATTTTGGGGTCTCTTTCAGGAGGTGTTTGGTGAATTCTTTCAATAGTGATTTTGCCTTCTGATTCTACAACCTCAGGGCAGTTTTTTTCAGGATTTCCTGGAAGATAGTGTTTAGTTTCTTTTTTTCATCATGGCTTTCAGGAAGTCCAATAATCCTTAGATTACATCTCCTAGATCTATTTTCCAAGTCAGTTGTTTTTCCTAGGAGATAATTCATATTTTCTTCTAATGTTTCATTTTTTTGTTTTTGTTTGACTGATTCTTGAAGTCCTATTGAGTCATTCACTTGCCTTTGTTCAATTCTTATTTTTAAAGTGATGTTTTTTTTTTTTCAGTTACCTTTTTTAGCTCCTTTTGTAACTGGCCAATTGAATTTTTTTTGTTCATTGCACTCTTTTTCCAATTCACCAGTTTTTGTTTTTCAGTAAATTGGTGTCTTTTTTCATATCTCTTTTCCAGGGTATTATATCTTTCTTGTAGGGCATTAAATCCTTCTTGCACTGATCTCAATTTATTTTCCCATTTATCATCCAGCTCTTTTTTGAGATTCTTTATGCAATCTTCCAGAAAGGCTTTTTGAAAAGGGTACCAGGTTATATCTCTCTTGATGACTTCCTCTGGATTTGCTTTGTTTATAGGAACCTCAGGATCTTGGGTCTGCCTTTCTTTCTCTCCATAGAAGTTGTCTATGGTAAGAGCTCTCTTCTGCTTCTTACTCATTTCTTAATTATTTATTTTTTTAAAAGCTTGGGGTCTGTGCAAAGCAGAGAAGTGGGGGCTAGCTGTGGTAGTTTGCCCTGGGGTAATTCCACTAATTAACTTCAGGTTGGGCTAGGACCTTGTGTTTGCAATGAATTACAAACTGCCTTTTACAAAAGGCAGATCTGCCAGAGCACCTGCCTGCAATCAGGGCAGAGTGTCCAGAGTGCCTCAGAAACACTCACCAGCTGTTTTAAATTTCTGCCCTGCTGAGCCCCGCCCAGTTTTCTATCCTATCTCTGAGATGCCGGGCAAACTACTCACCCCCTCTGCCCGACTAAAACAGACGTCTATGAAGTTCTTCAAAGGTAAGTTCAGAAGCAGTATTTCTTAGTCCAAATATTTCTGGGTTTGTTGACTTAAAGATCATTTCAGAGGCTTATTTTACTGTTGATTTGAGAGAAGGTCAGAGGAGGACACAGAGAGTTGCTCACTCTGCCATCTTGGCTCTGCCCACTCTACAGGTAATTTTTTTAAACATAAGTTTGTGAGGAAGAATAAAATACTTAATTCAGAATCATGAAGCTAAATAATAACATGGGAATTTGCATAATTGCAAACCAATATTTTAATGATGCAGATTGTAGAAAGATTTAAGAAAGAAGCCAATGGGATATAAATAAGAGTAATGGGATAAAATAAAGAAAAAATAACATTTTATTTGTAATCAAAATTAAGTAAAAATATATATTTTTAAAAATTTTTCAAGGAAACCATTGCCCCAAATGCTTTCAGAAAGAAAGTAGGTCTCTGAGTCAGGATATTATAAACAAACCATTTACCAATTGCTACCTGGTGAAGAAGGTAGCCTTAGTTTCTCCTGGCCTTCTGTGAAAATGTTCTTCATAGTGCTCTCTCTGCTTTCTATTCTTCTCACAGTATATGTTAATTTGATGGGTTCCCTTGGTGGGTGTAATGAATTGTAAGCTACACTGAAAAATCCCTTCCCTGAGCACCAAAGAATATATGGAGGTCCTGAACAATCATTGCTGTTTTTCATGATTTACTACAATATTTTGTACCAAGACAACTTGTATCTCAGAATGCCAGGCAGGGAGACCACAATAGACACTTCCCTTCTATCAGTAAATGGGTCTTTAAAAACTGTTCTTTAATCTCCTTAATTTTCTTTTTATCCTCCAAATCTCTCTTCTGTTTAGCTACTTTTTTCTTTTTTTCCTCCCTTCAGGAAGATAAGACATCGATATCTCCACCAGGAAGCTATGCCTCTTTGTTTTGGGAAAATAAAAATGAATGAGGGAAGACAAAAAACAAAAAGAATTTAAAAACAGGTGAAACTTTCTTTCCTCACTTGCCAGGCTTCAGCACTAAATGGATGATATTTTGAAGTATGCCAATCTCTCTAGGAGAAAAATGCCAAGAGAAAAAATATCATGCTGTGTTTGTTTTGTAATGAGAAATAATAGGACCCCTGCCATTGGAGGTACTTGAAACTTGTCTTGAAAAAAACAAAACAAAATAAAACAAAACAAACAACAACAACAACAACAGCAACAAAAAACTCTTGGCTAATCAGGAACAAATAATTCTGCAAGAACTAATAGGATGTTTCCTTCTTACCACTATCCTCTCCACTTTCTGTTGAACCAAGTGTACATAGATCTGGAAGGAACCTTGGGCATTACCTAATTTAATAAATTTTATTATGTACCAGGGCCTGTGTTAGATGCTGGGTATACAGAGAGAACCACTGTTTTAAAAGGAGAACAAAATCTTCCAAGTCTTTCTCATTTCATAGATGAGCAAACTGAGGTCTAGGAAAGGAAGTGAAGATATTCGTGATAATCATAATTCTTTGTGCCCTTATCATATTTTGTAATATATAATATGTATATATATATATGTAGTATTTATTTGTCTTTAGTTTATTTCCCCAAGAACAGAAACCTGTGACTTGATTTTGTTCTTGTACAGTGATTCAGTTGTGTCTCAAATTTGTGACCTCATAAAACTGTCCATACTGAGGTGGCTTATCACTTCCTTCTCTAGGGTATACCCAATTTAAGACAAATAGAAAAAAGGAACTTTTTTTGTCTTTGTATTCTTGAACCTAGGACAATGTATGGTAAAAGGTAGTTGTTCAATTAATGGTTTACATCAAAGAATCATTAAATAAATGTGAGACTTGAACCTAGTGTTGGTTTCCTTCTACTGGTACTTCTTTGCTGAATGATAGGTTCATTATAACACTGTATTTTAAGTGTTTTCTTTTCCTTTTGCTCTTAGTGATTAGCTTTTAATAATAGGATGCATGATCCATTAGGATCCAGTATTTTAAATTATGTCAGCAAGTATGATATCTACTTAAAGGGAAGCATAGGGATAATTTTATTTTGTTTATTGTTGTTGTTGTTGTTGCTGAGGAAATTGGGGTTAAGTGACTTGTCTAGGATCACACAGCTAGGAAGTATTGTCTGAGGTCAGATTTGAACTGGTCCTCCTGACTATAGGGCTGGTGCTCTATCCACTACACCACTTAGCTGCCCCTAGAGATAATTTTATAATGACTGGAAAAGAAAAAAAAATAATATAAGCAAGAAGAATAAAGGTAGCAGTAATGCATGCACAAAGCCCTTCTAAGCCACTTAAGTAGGTCCAAGCTCAATGGGACAAATAAGGTAGATATAAAAACTGGTTTGCAATAGGAAGCAGATGGCAATCTCAAGTAGTGCTGATTCAAGTTGGGAAATTGATAGACTAGAAATAATGGATTTAATTTGGAGAAACATAAAAATCAGTTTAAAAAGCAGCAGGGGGAGGTAAAGAAAAAAACTTTAAAGGAAGAGCTAGTTTAAAGAACCACTAGGGAATAGCACAACCTACCCCAAAACACAGTACAGGCAGTAATTATGTTATTTTTTGATCAGATTTACAGTAAATATTTTTGATTTAATTATTATTAGTGGGTACATATATAAATGCTAAAGGGCTACAGAAATGTATAAAAAAAGTTAACCTAGATTAAGTAGAATGGACAATATTTTATATGTATTTTATCTCTACAGTATATTGTTATTAAGGGGAACTCCATGTAAGAGCTACTCAATTCTGCTTCCAATGCCTCTCTTGAAGCTCCATTAATTGTATGGTTTTATGAGACACCTTTTTATGGTAGAGAAAACAAATTGAGAAAGGATTAGAGAAAATTTTGAAAAACAGTAGATTTCATTCGTGAAAGCTTTGCTCTCTGAACTGTTAGATTATATTTATATAGGTAGCACCTAAGTAATTTAATGGATAGCACACAGGACATGGAGTATGGGAGATGAGTTCAAATCATGCCTCAGAAAATTGCTACGTGATTCAACCAAGTCACTTCACCTGCCTATTTAATTTTCTGCATATAGAAAATGGAGATAATAATAACATCATGTATTCCTCCAACCAAGGTTGTTGAAAGGATAAAAAGAAATCTTATATGTGAAATACTTTGCAAAATTAGAGTGTGCATATATACATGTATATACACACATATACATAATATGTATGTGTATGCATGCATATATCCACATACATGCATATCTGTATATATAGATCTGCAATTTTCTGAAATATAAATTGAGACTTAGATAAGGAAATGGCAAAACACTCCAATAGATTTGCCAAGAAAACTCAATAAATGATGTCACAAAGAGTCAAACACAGCTAAACAGCTTAACAACAAATACATAATATTGTTATTGTTCTAGTTGCATAAGTTTTTTTAAACATATTAAGCCAATTTAGCTTTGTTTAAATTTATATTTGAATATTTCCCAATAGGTATGTATTAACATACTTAACATAAAAGATAATAACTGATGTAAGAAGGATTAAAGCAGTAGTTCCATATGATATAATCTCACATGTAATATAGTCTGGATGGAATTATGAATCATAGGTTCTCTTCTTTCTTTTTTGGGGGGAGGGTGAAGCAATTGAGGTTAAGTGACTTATTCATGGTCATATAGCTAGTAAGTGTTAAGTGTCTGAGGCTGGATTTGAACTTAGATCCTCTTGAAATTCCAGGTCAGTGATCTAACCACTGTGCTATCTAGCTGTCCATAGCTTTAGATACTGAAGGGATAATATTGTCTGATTTCTCCCTTTTATAGAAAGTGTAACTGAGACTGAATGAGATTAATCAATTAATCACAAGCTGTTTTTTGTCTTTATATATTAATTCCCTCTCTCCCTAAAAATATTGTAAGTGTTTTGATTGTAGAGAATAAGAATTAAACTTTTTTGCATCCCTTATAATGGTTTTTCTTTGTTATGCTAAAACAACAAACATTCAAGAAGCATTTAATAAGTACTTATAAATGTTATGCACTGTTATACCCATTTACAAATACAAGCAAAACATAAATGTAGTCTTTACTACATCAAAGTCCTTACTGTCTTTTGATGGAAGACAATGTGTAATGAATGAGGAGCTAGAAAATGTGGTAGGGACAAGAAGTAAAACAACATGAGTATGGCCATGGTATTGAAGTCTGGAAAATCAGGAATAGGAGGGAAATGAAGATTGGTCAGTGTAGGCTTTGCCTCAAAATATAGGCTCTTGGAAGGACTCAGAAATAAGAAAGGGAAGATGATATGCTATGAAGAGAGGAAGGAGAGGGACTTTGAATGTTTCTAGGTGAGGAGACCACAGGAATTGAAAGATCTAGTAAGACAACATCGGAATCATGGTGATAAAAGAGAATGAAAGTTGGCTGGATTTTTCATATACCACACTATTAAACTATGTCTTGGCTACTTATCAATTGGGGAATGACTTGAATTCCTATAAATTTGATTTAGTTCTTTATATATTAGACCAATGAGACCTTTATCAGAGAGACTTTCTGTAAAGATTGTTTTCTAGGTTTTTGCTTTCTTTGTAAACACAGCTTTATTTGTACAAAGGGTTTTTTTTTAAATTTTGATATAATCAAAATAATCTATTTTAAAACATTGTAAAATCCTCTCTCTATCTTGTTTGGTCATGAATTCTCCTACTTCCCATAGATCTGATAGAGTGATTATTCCTTGCTCTTCTAATTTCTTTATGGTGTCATTATTTATTCCTAAATCATACATTTATTTTAATTTTATATTGGTATGTATTATAAGATGTTGGTCTATATTTAGTTTCTATTCTATTTTTTCCAGTTTTCCCAGAAGTTTGTATAAAATAGTGATTTCTTATTACAAAAGCTGAAGTCTTTTTAAAAATCAAACACTAAGTTATTATGGTTATTGATTTACTGTGTCTTGTGTATCTAATTTATTCAACTGATCCGCCATTCTATTGTTAGCCAGTACCAGATAGTTTTGATGATTATTGCTTTATAATATAATTTGAGATCTGATATTGTTAGGTTATCTTCCTTTTTATTTTATTTCATTACTTCCCTTAATGATTTTGTTCTTTTTTTCTTTAAGGTGATTGTTATTTTTTTTTAGCTCTAGAAAACATTTTTTGGTAGCTCCATTGATATGGTACTGAATAAGTAAATTGGTTAAAGCATAATTGTCATTTTTATCACTTTTGCTTAGCTAACCCATGAACAATTGATATTTTCCCCAAATGTTTAGATATGACTTTAATTTGTAAGAACAGTGTTTTGTAATTGTATTCATAAAATTCTTGGATTTATCTTGGTAGGTAGACTTTCAAATATTTTATATCGTTTACAGTTATTTTACATGGAATTTCTCTTTCTATTGCTTGCTGCTCTGCTTTGTTGGTAATATAAATGCCTGTGTGTTAGTTTTGGAGTCTGCAACTTTGCTAAAGTTGTTACTTTTTTAAAGTATTTTTAGTTCAATTGGTTCTATAGAATTCTGTAAGTATAACATCTTATCTTCTGCAAAGAATAATATTTTGTTTCCTCATTGCCTACTCTAATTATGTTGATTTTTTTTTCTTTTCTTATTGTTGAAGCTGAGATTTCTAGTACTATATTGAATAATAGGGGTAATGATAGCCATACTTATTTTAATTCTGATTTTATTCAGAAGGCTTCAAATTATAGATGATACTTAATGGTTTTAGATAAATACTGTTTATCAATTTAAAGAATTCTCCCTTTATTCATATGTTGTCATATGTTTTTAATGTAAATGGGTGCTTTATTTTGTCAAAAAACTTTTTCATTATCTATTCAAATAATCCTATTTTGTTTTTGTTATTGATATAATCAATTATGTTCATATTTTTCTAATATTGAACCAACCTTGTATTTATGATATAAATTCCACTGTCATTGTGTATAATCTCTGTGATGAATTACTGTAATTACCCTCAGTATACTGTTCAAAATTTTCACATGAATATACTTTAGGAAAATTGGTCTGTATTTTTTGTCTATATATGACTTTGCTTTGTTTTAAGTCATTCTGGTTTAGTATCAGCATCATATTTCTGTTTTAAAAGGAGTTGGTAGGCCTCTTTCTTTGCCTATTTTTCCAAATACTTCATATAGAATTAGAATTTTTTCCACGAATATCTGATAGAATTTATTTGTGAGTTTTTCTGGCTCTGGTGCTTTTTTCTTAAGCACTTAAGAAAATAATTCAATAGATTGTTAATTTTAAGAAAATAATTGAATTAATAGATTCTTCATTTTCTTTTTCTAAGGTGAGGTTATTTAGGCATTCTGTTTCCTTATCTGTTTATATTGGTAATTTGTATTTTAGAAAATATTCTTCAGTTTTACTCAGGTTGTCAGATTTATTGCCATATAACCAAGCATAATATTTTCTATTGATTGCTTTTATTTCTTTTTCTTTGGTAATGAGTTAGTCCTTTTCATTTTGATACTGCCTATCTGATTTTTTTTAAAGAATGGCTTATTTGTTTTTGTTTTCCTCAGAAAATTAGTTCTTAGACAGAACAGACCTAAAATCCTGAAGACTTAAAATAAGGAAAAAAATATATTTTAAAAAAGTTAAAATCCCCATAAGGGAAGAATTATTGAAGTATCTTACATCTCCGTGGAATATTATATTCTGGGCCCTTTTATCTTTTATTTCTATATCTTTTTTCCCCTTTGGGTATGTTTATTTTTTGAAAATAAGACTAATATGGAAATACATTTAATATGATTGTACAGATATAACATGTATCTAGTTGCTTACCATCTAAGGGAGGAAGAGGGAAAGGAGGAAGAAAATCTGGAGGTCAAAAATTGAAATTAATATTAAATTGTCTTTACATTTAAATTATTTTTTTTTCTCTACAACATACTCCAAAAGAAATCATTCAGCTTTTGATTAAAGGCCTCTAATGAGTGGGGAACTCATTAGTTCTTGAGTTAGTCCATTCCATTTTGAGTTAACTTGAATTGTCATGAGATACAGCATGTTGAAATGGAAAAAGAACTAATTTTGAAGCCTAGAAGATACTGATTAAATTTCTGCTTCTAACACTGCCTAAACAAATGTTTTAGCCACTCAGGTATTCATGTACTTTTCTAAAAATATAAGTTGCAAATAAATTGCTGACCAAATTTGGTAGAGTAACTGAACTCATCTGAAAGTTCCTTACACCAAATGAAATTACAGACCCAGTCGTCCCTAATTGTCACGATATTTTTCCTGATATAAAACCTAAAGTTCCCTGTATACAATTTTGGCACCTAATTCTGCCTCCTGAGATGAAGCAAATAAAATCCACTCTTTTCCATTTTATAGTCCTTCAAATACTTGAAGAGGGAACTTTCAAGTTTCCTACTAAGTCTCCTCTGATTTGTAATAAATGACCCCACTTCCTTAAATCAATCTTCATCTGGTATGTTCTTGATGAAAAGATGATGCTAAGTTCATTGGGAGATTGAATTAGCTCTTGTACTCCTTTAGGATGCTTTGGAGGCACTTTTCAAAATGGGTTTTAGGTCATTGTTCTTCCTAAAAAGTGATAGCCAGAGGTGTGCAAGATACTTTCCTTTTGCTGTTCCTCATTTAGATGCACCATATTTGTTTCATTAAAGGAGCTTGGTAGGACTCCTGCTTTGTCTCTTATTTGAAATAATTTATTTAATACTGAAATTAGTTGATCTTTAACTTTTGGGTAGAATTAAATTGTAAAACTAGTCCTAATGGTTTTTTTTTTAATAATTTTATTTATGACCTGTTCAATTTCTTTTGTTAAAATAGGTTTATTTAGATATTCTATTTCCTTTTCTGTTAATCTGGGCAGTTTCCATTTTTATATGTATTCTTCAATTGCACTTAAAATTTTAAGTTTATTGGCATATAACTGGACCAAATAACTCTTAATAATTGTTTTTATTTTTAGCTTCATTGGTGTATTCATTTTTTTATTTTTGATTCTAATGATTTATTTTCTTCTCTTTCATTTTTGATGCTAATGATTTATGTTCTTCACTTTTTAATTGATATTAACTATTGGTTTATCTATTTAATTATGTTTTTCATAAAACCAGCTCCTTGTTTGTTTATTAATTTGATAGATTTCTTATATTCACTTTTATTAATTTCTTATTTAACTTTCATGATTTCCATTTTGGTCTTTAAATGGGGTCTTTTAGTTTAGTCTTTTTCTAGATTTTTGATTGTGTGTCCAATTCACTGATATGGTCTTCATTTGTTTTATCAGTTTAAGCATTTATAGATTTGTTTTTCCCTGATTACTGTTTTTACTGTAGCCACTAAGTTTTGGTATGTCATCATTCCCTTTAATAAAATAATTTCTTTCTTCTATGAAAAAAAGGTTAAGTTCTATTTGAGGAGAAAACTTGGTTATACAAAACATCTTTGATGTTAATGTCATATGTGGTATTTAACTTTATTCTTGATAATTTCAAGCTCAACAATATAGTCACCATATCAAGAGACTTACCGAGGAGACTACATAAAGATAAAAGAAATAATTCTTTTTTTATAGGGATTTCACCCAAAAATATACTTTTCTCACTTTTCTGGGTTGTTATCAGAAACTTGGACCATGTTCAGTGAATAACTGGATCAAACAAATATTTTTAGAGAATAATGAGATTTTATTCTTTTATATTTCTTTACATAATGTGCATCTGTTTTTTAGGATTGGAACCCCTTGGCTAATATTTTTATACAGACTAACACATATTTAAGCACTGGAATTCCCTACCTATTGGCCATTTAAAAAATTCTCTATCTTTTCTATTCTCACAAATTTAAGGTAATTTTAAAGTATTATTTGCTAAACAATAAAATTTGACAGTTATATGAGTCAGAAAATGTGGGTTAAGAGAATTGAAGATACTTGTTCAAGGTCGCTGAGCTAGTAAATGTCAGGATTAGGATGCATGTTCCTGATTCTCAATCAAATACTATTTCAAATAGCATTGGACATGAATGACTTCTTCTTGTACTATAGGTTTAAAATTATATTCATATTCTCTCATTTCTCCTATACCATGTGTCCTCAATAGTAAAGCATAAAATATGCTTTAGAGGGTAACAAAATTATTACTCCAGGTGTGATGATTGATCAGGGTATTAAATTAATGAAAAGCAATTATTATGTTACCTTTTAGCATCAAAAACATATTTTAAAGTGCTGTACTGGATGTTTACCTGATTGTTAGTCTTTATAAAACATAAAAATTAACAGCCAAAACAACCCCACAGCTCCCCAAGGCAGAATCCTAGGCTAAGGAGAGTCCTGGGTACTACTTTTAAGGAAGGACATTAATAAATACAAGCAATCAATTAATAAGAATTTATTAAGCCCAAAAGGAGAAAGACACTCCTTGCCCTCAAAGAGCCTATAATCTTAAAAAAATTGCTTATTTTCCTTCAGTTACATGTAAAGTTAAATCTTAACATCAATTTTTGAAAAAAAGAATGAGTATCCAATTTTCTCTCTCCTCTCAGCTTTGCCCTCCCTTAGAAAGTAAATAATTTAATATAGGTTTTACATATTTAGTCTTGTAAAGCGTAATACCATACTAATCATGTTGTAAAAGAAAAGACTCAAAGGGAAAATCAAAAAACAAAAAAGAGAAAGTAAAAAGTGATATTTGTCAGTTTGGAATCAAACTCCTGCAAATCTTTCTCTGGATGTCGATTACATTTTTCATCATGAATAACTTTTAACTCTGAAATAATTATATTGCTGAGAATAGCTACCATTCACAGTTGATCATTGTACAGCATTGTTTTTACTCTGTACAATGTTTTCCTTGTTGTAATCACTTCATTTTGCATTAGTTCATATAGGTCTTTCCAGGTTTTTCTGAAATCTGCCTGCTCATCATTTCTTATAGCACAGTAATATTCCTTTATAATCCCATATCCCCACTTATTCAGGTTTCACAAATTGATGGACATTCCCTCAATTTCCAATTCTTAGCCACCACAAAAAGAGCTGCTATAAATATTTTATACAAATAGGTCCTCCCCCAATTCCACTGCTTGTAAACAAAACCTCTTTGTAATACAGAGCTAGTAGTTGTTTCTGGATCAAAGACTAAGCACAGTTATATTCCATTGAGAATAGTTGCAAAATTTCTCTTCAGAATGGTTGGATAAGTTCACAACTCCACCAACAGTTCTTTTAGTGTCCACATTTTCTCACATCACTTCCAACATTCTTTTCCTTTTCTGTCACATACAATCTGATAGGTGTGAGGTGGTACCTCAGTGTTGCTTTCATTTGCATTGTCTTTAATCAAAAATGATTTAAAACATTTTCCTCATATGACTTTAAATAGCTTTGATTTCTTCATATGAAAACTACCTGTTCATAAAGGAGTTTATAATCTCATAATGGAGGGAACATATAAATAAATTTATGCAAAATAAATTATGAACAGAATAAATAGGAAATAATTTGAAAAAGGGAAGCAGTAGAATTATGAGGGATTAGAAAAGCCTTTCTGAAGATGATGCGATTTTAGTTGGGACTTAAAGGACATAGAAGTGAGGTCAATAATTGAAATAGAAAAAGAAAAAAATTTCTAACCAACTGGGAATGACCATAGAAAATATTTGGAGCCTATTTGGAGAGTCTTATTCATGAAATAGTCAGAAGACAAGTCACTGAATGTGACTGTATATGTTAGAAAAGAAGTTATAATAAGAATGGAAAAGTAAGAGTAATGGTTTTGCATGCTAAACAGGGAATTTTTTTAAAAAAATTGCTCCTGGATGAAATTTTAAGCCATTTGATTTTTTTGAGGCAGGTATGGGGAGTGCATCATGATTATTCCTTTGTTTTAGGAAAATCACTTTAATGATTGAATGGAGAATAGATTGAAGTGGTAAAAGACTTGAGCTAGGGTGACCAATTGATAGACTGTAGTAATAATCTTGATGTGAGGTAATGAGATCCTGCACTAAAGTGGTGCTCTTGTCAGAAAGAAGGCGGGCGGGGTCTTAAAAAGATGTTGCTAAGGTGAAATTAACAGGCCTTGGTATCTAGGGTGGGGACAGAGATAGTAAGAAATCCAGGTTCACTCCTAGGTTGCAAGGCTGAGAGGCTGAAAGGATGATTGCCTATAAGGAAGGGAGAAGGGAATATTTAGGATGGTGAAGAAACTAAGGCTCATGTCATATGAAAATCACTAAAAGGAAATGTGGCTTCTCATGTTAAAGAAGAGGAGATTGTGTGTGTGTGTGTGTGTGTGTGTGTGTGTGTGTGTGTGTAGGCAGAGTCATGATAAAAAGCTGATATGTAGAAGAGGCAATAAACTTAAGTCTGCAGAGTGCCATTGAGCAGAACTGGGAACAATGCCTGGAAGTTGAAAAGATGTACATTTCTGATTGAGGTAAAGATGAATGTCCTAATAATTAGAATTATTCAAAAGCAGAATGGGGGATAATGGTTTTACTTTTAAGTTATTCAAATGAATATAATATGAGTATTTGTCTTGTATATTACAGAGACATGTTCAAGTACAAAGGGAGTAGATATCTTCTGAGTTTTCTTCCTTTTTTTTTTTTTTTTTTTTGCAGGCATATATATATATATATATATATATATATATGCCTGCAAATTTGCTTGTTTTTTTTTTCCTGTGAAGAAAGTGTATGATCCTGGAATAAAGCCACATAGAGTCACCCAATTTATTGGAAAATCCAAATAATGCAATAGACCTAGGCCTCATTAGATTAAGAATCAAAGCTGTTAAAAGCATTCAAGTTAGCCAGTGGGGTCCAATACACTGGCAAGTAGTAAGCAATAACTTTTCCTTTTTTTTTTTAGTGACCTGGATAAGGTTAAACTGTGTGCTGTTGAGCTAGCAATGCATGTAACTCAGCTATGTTGTTTTGATCACCTTTTTCACCTGAAGTGCCAACTACTATAGCTGTTACCCCCAGTTGTGATGTTGTAACATTTGTAATAATGGTGATGGTATATGAACACAGAATTGTAATAGAGTTTGGCGTTCTTAAGTTATGTATGTCAGAGCTTTTTCCTTTTAAGCTCCCTTTGACCAGATTCTCTAGGCTGGACTTTTCCTGGCACAGATAAAATTCTGATAGACTCTTTAAGAAATTCTTCCTCTTTTTATGTAAGTATCCTGTTAGATCCCTTCCTTTAAGAGTCTAGATTACAGGATAGTGGCAACGGTAAGAAAAACAATTTCATTTCTATAATACATTAAGGATTTCAAAGCACTTTACAGCTGTATGCTCATGTACATAATGAAACAATATGGCCAGAGGCTATGAGATCTTAAATGCCCAGAGGCTGTGAGATCCCAAATACAGGATTCTTTTTATCCTGTCACATCTTTTCTTTCTCATTATGAAATTGCTAATCTTAGGTTCATAAAGAAAGGTACCATAGATCTAATTCAATTGAAACTATTAGCTATAGGTCTATAAAACCAAGATTTCTTCTTGACATTCAAAGAACCTCAGAAAGCAGAATGTTGAAAAATACACCACTCCCTCACCCTATTCTGGCAATCTCTCTTACCTATCAACCATTAGTTCTTGTACAGAAATGAAAACCTAAGAGAAAGTCCACTGCTACCTTTTTTTGCCAGGAGGTGGCAATATTGCACCTTTGGCATTGAAAAATCCTGATTACGTCAAATTGGAAGAGTTGGCTATTGACTGCATAGCTTATACTTGCAGGCAGCTACAAATAAGCAAAATTCTGAAAGGAGAAAAAAAAGAGAGAAAATATTGTCATTATTTCTCACAAAAGGGTCCTTAGCTGTCGTTTCACTTCCTCACCTGATTCATTCATTGCTTTCTCCTTTCTGACCATATTTAATCTGTTTTTCCTATTTCCCAGATACTTGGAATGTAACATGCCGGTTACTTTTTATTTGGTCAAATAAGTCTAGCCCAAACTTCCCATTCTTATGTCTCTCATATCCTTTAATTGTTTGGTACTTCCATTTAAACATAATCAGAATCAAAAATCTTACATTTATTTCAATTCAATAAACACAGATTAATTAATTAGGGACACCCATGAAACAATGTTTTTGAGATGACTTCCCTATCATTCATCCTACTTACTTGGTAGCTCCTCATCTTGCTACATGATTCATTACTCTATTCATGCCCATCATCCTGATTTCTAAGGATATATGGGATACATTTGAATATTTCTTTATTAATTACTAATATTGGAAGCTTCTTTTTCCCATCAATTGATCTGTTAACTCTGAACCTCCACTCATGTCTATTATATGAGTTTGTGTCAATCTCACAAGGCTCTCTTAGAAGAATTCAAAAAGGACTTTAAAAGAAAGTTAGAAGAAAAATGGGGAAAGAAAACGAGAACTTTGCAGGGGAGTTTGGAAAAGGAAACAAAAATTATCTGAAGAAAACTCCTTAGAAAATAGATTTAGTGAAATGGAAAAATCATATAACTACTTTTAAAACAGATTTGAAAAAAAGTAAAAACCATATAAGTCCTTACAAAATAAATTTAAGGGGTGGAGCCAACTTTCTGTGACTTCCTCTGATCTTCTCTCAAAACAACAGTAGATTAAGCCTCTAGACTGGTTTTGGAGTCACAGAACCCACAAATATTTGGAGTATAACACATTATACAAGAAGATACCTTGGGAAATATATCTGTTTCAAATAGGCAGGGGGATAGCCTGCCGAGCTTAGACCACCGAACAGGGATTCTGGGGGAAGTACGTAGGGCAGGGAGTCAGAGCTTTGCTGCTTCTCCACACCTGGGAATCTTTTGTGAGTATCTAAGACTACTCTGTCTTGGTTGCAAGTGTGTGATCTAGCAGATTTGCTACAAAAGGCGAATTTTAAACCACTGAACCAGAGAAGAATATGGGACCTAGCATGTCTCTGTAGGAGAGACAATCTAAGGATTATTGGAAATCATGAAAACCATGATGAAAAATAGAACCTAAATAATATCTTATAGGTAAACATAAAAGAAAACTATTCTGATGTGTTAGAATCAAAAGGTAAAATGGCCATTGAAAGAATTCACCAATCACCTCCTTAAAAAGACACCCAAATTAAAACTCCAAGGAATATTGTGGCTAAATTTCAGAACTATTGCACCAAGGAAATAATATTGCAAGCAGCCAGAAAGAAACAATTTAAATACCGAGGATCCACAATAAGGATTACCCAGGACCTAGCAGCTTCTACCATAAAAGTTTGAAGGGTCTGGGATTTGATATTCTGAAAGTCAAAGGGACTGGGATTACAGACAAGAATAAACTATCCAGCTAAAATGAACATTATCTTTCAGGGAAGAAGACAGACATTCAATGATATAGGTGGATTTCACCTATTTCTAATGAAAAGACCAGAACTGAACAAAAAAGTTGATCCCCAAACACAGAACTCAAGGGAAGCATGAAAAGGTAAAAAAAAAAAAGAAAATAATTATTGAGAAATATATTTCTGTTATGGGTTATATTTAGAAAGTATGGGTATAATTAGATTTTATTATGATAATATGAAAAAGAAACTAGAGGTGCAAAGGAGTTGTACTGGAAAAAGAAAAAAAAAGAGGTAAAATAAGGGAAATTACATCTATGAAGAAGCAAGGAAGACCTATTTCAACTGAGTAAAAGATAGGAGGGGGATAAACACTGTGAATCTTATTTTCATTAGGTTTGGCTAAAATAGAGAATATCAGTTGTATTTGCTTTCACAGAGAAACTTCTCTCAGCTTATTGGAAAGTGAGAGGGCAGAGTGGAAAAGAAAGGGGAACACTAATAGAAGGGAAAACAGAAGAATTAAGGGAAAGGTGTAAAAAAAGGGGAGGACTGTTTGAGGGAGGTGATGATTAGAAGCAAAATACTGGGGAGGAGAAAGGGGGAAAGAAAAAAGAAAAGCATATGTTTGGGTAAATAACATGACAGGAAATATAGAATTAGCTATTTTCAGTGAGAATTTTAATGGCATGAAAAGCCAGAATCCTACAATATGTTGCTTACAAGAAACACATTTAAAGCAGTTTGATACATACAAATTGAAAGTAAAGGGCTGGGCCAGAATCTGTTATGCTTCAAGTGAACTGAAAAAAAGCAGGGATAGCAATTCGGATCTCAGATCAAGTAAAAGCAAAGAGAGATTCAATTAAAAGAGATAAGGAAGAAAACTATATCTTACTAAATGGTACCATAGATAATGAAGCAATATCAATGTTAAACATATGCCCCAAGTGGAATACCATACAAATTCCTAGAGGAGAAGTTAAGAGTGATGCAACAAGAAATGGATAGCAAAACTATGCTAGTGGGGGATATCAACCTTGTTCTCTCAGAACTAGATAAACCAAACCACAAAATAAATAAGAAAAAAGTTAAAGAGGTAAATAGAATT
>JAJPUD010010950.1:19018-57812 GCA_023553655.1 Myrmecobius fasciatus | reverse complement strand
TATATATATATATATATATATATATATATATATATATATAAACAGGCCAACAAACAAATAACAATAAGAAAAAAGGTGACAATACTAAATTTTAATGCTCATTCAATCTCCATAGTTTTCTTTCTAGATGATTATGGTACTTTCCATCACAAGTATATTGGAATTAAATCTAAGGGAGCAGTTTTAAAGGATGATGCTAAGATAATGCAAAGAAAGCTATCAACATGTTTAATGAAGGCCCCCTCTCTCCCCAACAAGCTGAATTTATGGGAAGACATGAAAATGAGTAAATAGATAAACTGGGGTAAGTAGGTCAGTGTGTTTAGAGGGGATAACATATTAAATAAAGAATGCATAATGAGTTTGATGATTAACTTATACAAAATAAGATCCTTGAATATAAAGGCAATTTCATTTTCATCCCTAGTGTTTAGCCTAGTGCCTGAGACACAGTAGGTATATAATGAAAGCTTATTCATTGATAAATGTATTGCTTAAATTAAGCTGAAATATAATGCAAATTTTATAGTAAGAAGATCTTAGGCCAGTTTTGATATTTGGATATAAATGTGATTCTGATAAGGTGAATAAGGAAGGTCTTGAACTGAATTAAGAAAAAAAATTACCAAAATGGTCCATTTAGAAAATTACAAGTTAACACATTGGCCAACAAAGAAAAGAAATGCTGCCTTCTACTCACCATCTGGCTACTTTATAGAAGCTAATTGTAAGAACTTGAAAGAAGCTATTTTAAGCCATCCTGTCAGGCTCTGAGCATAAACAGGTTCCTGAAATTTCTAGATCTTTGTCAATGAATCTTCCTTTCACTTGTGGAACTCTAGAAAGTTTTCATATTTACTTTTATTTGGGCAATAGTGTTCTCTTGGGATATTGGGTATTAATTTTCTCAAAATATTTCAAAAACAAAAATAAAAACAGAAAATCCTAGACAAAACGACTCCATTTCTGGATGATGAATTTATCAAAATACAAAGTTTAAAAATGTTGACTAGGATTTGTTCCAGTTAACATAATATAATCTCATTGCAAGCAATGGTGGTTTATAATTGGACCCTAAAGAAATACACCATTTGTAGCCACTGGGCAACTTTCTATTTTTAAGACTAACTTTCTAGCCTTGGTTTATTTCCTGTTCATCATGAGTCCATGAATGACTCATAATGTGTAAAATTCTTTACCCATTTTCAAGTGCTATGAAAATGTTTATTATTGTTTTTATTCTTTCCAAATATACTTTAAAACTTGAGAAAACTGCTTTTTCTGTCAAAGTTTTTTTTTTAAATCTAATAGGTATACTTAGCATACTCGTGCATGAAAAAAATATATACAGAGAAAGGTTGGTTTTATAAGCCATTCCAGGTTTGTTTTCTAACATAAGCAAAGAAATTCAGACTTTGGTTTGTCCCCAGAAGACAATGATAACCTGTGACAAATAACTACAAAATCCATATATGTTGTAAAAATTAAATAATAACATAATACAAATTTAGTTTAAAATTGTTAGGAAAATCCTTCTCTGAATTAGCACAACTATAAAATAAAGGTAGTCCCTCAAGAGATGATGATTCATCCTCATTTGAGGATTTTAGTAAGAGGCTTGCTAAATACTTATCAAGCACTACAAAGGGTCTCCCTTCAGGTAAAGGTTGGAGTTTATGGACATTAAGGTCCTTCCAATTCTCACCATCTATGGTTCTTTGATATTCCCCCTCTAAAGTATAGCGTGGTATTTGAAAGGGTATATTGTGGACCTAAGTTCAATCGTCAATCACACTTTTAGCTGTGAAACTCACAGTAGGAAACTCACTAAACCACTCTAGATCTTAGGTTCCTCTTTGCAGGAATAAAGATAATTATATTCACACTAGCTATATTACAGAGTTATTGCAAGAAATGTACTACGAAAAATTTTATATTCTAGAAAAATGAACCATCAAAACAAAGAGAAAGAGGAATTATGGAGGCAATTAAATCATTGCCTATTAATATTCTCAATCTCCTTCCTTTTCTTCAGGGTTCTTATTTAAATTACAAAACAACTGTAGCATCAGCAGCAGGAACAACAAATAGATAGTTCAATGACAATTAATGAGCAAAATAAATTGATCACACTTCTCCTTGTTTTGATGACTCATATGATTATCAGAAATTTAATTCTTGGTTCAAAACTGCTTTCAGTCAAATTTCTCATTTCACAAGGGAAAAAAAAAAAGATGAAAAGTTTAAACAGTAGGGTAAAGACCACATGCTTCAAATCCAAGGCTATGGGTTAAAATTTATCTTTTATACTTAAAATCACAATTCAAACTTCTTGGTCCTTGCATGCATAAGCTCTTAGATTTAGAGAGAGAAAGGAGCTGAGACAGTTTGCCTGTTCAGTTTGACACCCAAAAAGAACCTTTAAAAAGAAATATATATGTATATATATATATATATACATATATATTTCTCAATATTTCACAGTTAGTAAGCATCTGAAGAAAGATCTGAACATGAATTTTTTTGAACTTAGCCAATTCCAATGGTATCCTAAAATGATACTAAGATTTATTTTGTGTAAAATGAATAGTATGAGTTAGTTAACATCTAAAGTCCCTTCTTGATTAGTCTGTGGTGCTAATTACATATTGAATTTCCTGACTTTTAAAATTCTTATTAAAATTGTGTCCCCAAGAAGGAGAGAACAAGGAATCATGATCATGTACCCTCAAAGTGTCATAATCCTCTCCCATTAACAAACTTAAAGAAAGGACAGAGTCAAATTTAACACAAGTACTTCTGTTCCACTCTTAGGAGATTGGGAGTTTCTAAATATCTGCTACCTTGAAAATCGCCACCACTTCTATTAGGTATCTATCTATACTATCTTTATGGTAAATTGTGCTCAGCTCCCCTCATCCTGTTCTCAAGATCCCAACCCATTTCATTTAAAAAAAAAAAAAAAAACTCTTTTACCTTGCCCATCCCTTCCCCGTGTCCACTGCAACTCCCTTTTAATTAACTAACTGCAATTCATCCCACATTTTTTATCTTACAGCATTTACTGAGAACTAGTACATAAAATATGCTTATTGAATGCATATTGATTGAGTATATAGATAAGTTATTCATAGTTTTCTATGTATTGCATTTATACATCATAATTATTATTTCATATCTTGTAGATGTAGAGAAGAAAGTTAAGAGAAAAAAGAGGAGGAGGAGGGAGAAAAAGGGAAGAGGAGGAGAACAAAGAGGAGGAGGAAGAAGAGGAAGAGGAGAAGAAGGAAGAGAAGAAAAGAACAACAGCAAAAAGGACAGGACAAGAACAGGAAGAAGAACAAGAAAAACAAGAAGAAAAAAGAGGAAGAGGAGGAGGAGGAGGATTAGGAGGAGGAGAATTAAAAGGAGGAAGAAGAGGAGAAAGAGGAAAAGAGGAAGAACAAGAACAAGAACAACAAGAACAAGAAGAAGAAGAAGAGGAGGAGAAGGAGGAAGAGCAGGAGGAGAAGAAGGAAAAGAAGGAGGAGGAGGAGAAAGAATGAAGAAGGAGAACAAGGAGAACAAGGAGAAGGAAGAGGAGGAGGAGAAGGAAGAGAACAAGAAGAACAAGAACAAGGAGGACAGAGAGGAGGAAAACAAACAGAAAAAAATAACAATCCAGTGCACTCTATGGAAGTCAGTTATCCATTCCTTATTAAATGTTCCATGAAAATGTTTAAGGCTGATGGATTTTGCTAAATCATTTGTTTCCAAGCCAAACTTTGGTCTACATTAAAGGTAGACATGTGCTCTGGTAAGATATAATTTTGTAAAATGTGCCTATAAGACAAGATAGTTGCACCCATGCTGACACACCATAACCAAAGTGATTTCAGGCATCTTTCATGTTACCATCAAAGCAGCTTATAGGATTTAAAGCATTTAAATGACAAGAGTACTCTGAATCCATTTATTCATGGACCAACACAGTTAACTCTTAGAAGAAACAGTTCCCAGTGGAATCTCATAATCAGCTCTATAAATTTTCTATTTCTGTGTTTTATTTGTGCCACAAAGTATTATGACTTACATGTGAGAAGGAATGTTTGGGAACAAATAATATGAAAACATTTTAGAAGTTTATTACATTTGACATGTTCTATGTAGAGAATAATAGGATGTTTGGGAATGATTATCCTTAAACCATACACTGATAAGTTTCATAGGAATCTAGAGAGAATAGTGATCAACAATTCTATTCAAGGACAAGGAAAAAAAAATAAAAGTTGAAATTCCAGGGATCTGATCTAAATTTATTTTCATTCCTTAAATTTCTAGAATGTGAAAAATTGATTTTCTTGATTTTTTCAATTCAATTTGATACAGATTTATTAAATACCTATTATGTGCCAGGCACTGTATTAGGATCTGGGGATACAAAGAAGTAAGAGAAAGACTGTCCCTGCATTCAACGAATTTCTAATCTAAAGGGAGAAGATCCCATAAAAAAAGGAAGTGGGGCAGTGGTGTTGTGATAGTAGTTGTGTCTGATAATGAAGCCAGGGAGAGCTGCAGATCCAAAGCAGTGGGACTTGGCAGTCCTATTTCTATCCTTTATAAAAGAAAGCTTACTAACACGTTGCCGTACTGTCATCAGAAGAGAGAAAGTGCCAAGTAAAGCATCTGATATTTGAGCTAGCAGAATAGTGATGAGATCAGAAGTATTAAATTTATTTTGGAGGTTCCACCTTGTTAAACTAGATAGAGCTGCAGATGTAGCTAGCATTTTTTTTAAATCAATTAACCACCATATTTTAAAGCATTTAAGCAAAAGAAATAAAAATAAAATGCTTGATTATGCAATCTCATATAAGGAATTCATTTTTAAAATCTATGCATTGTAGTCAAAAAGTTTCCATTCTCTAATCTGATCATGTGGCTAAAAATTACCATCTCATTGTTCTTCTTGGAAATAGATAACATATTTCAAAGCTGTTTCACATAGAGATTGACATTTGTTTCATGTCCTCTTTTAGAGTCTTGCTAGACACTGAAAGAACCAACCTTGAAATATTAAAATAAGAATGTAAATTGAACGTTTTGAACTTGCTAATGAAGAATAATATCATTTCTTCTATTGTTAATAATTACTCATTGGCAGATCATTCATTTTTCTTCATATCCTAATAAAAAATGGAATCCTCCAGGTAGACCTACTGTTGTTCCAATTTTGCTCAGTTCTTGGTCAACTCATCCAGTCACCCTGCTTTTCAGAACATACCAATATGAGAAACAATATTCCATAAGATGGAATTTTCCTCATTCCTTCTTTCTCATTATAACTCCATGGTTATCTGTATGTCAAATTAGGACAAAAACTTTCATTTGTGTAGGTTTAATAATTTATAAAACAATTGCTTTTGCTTTTAGCATAATTGGTAAGTATTTTTTCAGTCAAAAGTTGTAAGTTAAAAATATACACTTGTGAATGGTTAGGGAAAATAATCACACTGTGAAGGGTCTTTGTTTTCTTGTTTGTGTGTGTGTGTGTTTGCTTTAATTTTGGAAAAGGCATGCATATGAATATATAATTTAGTTATCTATGAAGGAGTTAGAAAAAATTGAAAAATTAACTTTAAAAAGTATGCTAATAATATATACTTAGTTTTCAGTAACTTAGGTTATGAGATGCCTAAGTTTGACTTTTGTAAGTTGATCAGTCAGTCAGTTAATAAATACAAAGCTTAATAAATATTTAAGCACTATGTATTTCTATTTCTTATCTGAACTAATAACAAAACATTTGCTACATATTTGTAACACGTGATTTTTTTTACATTCCAAAAATAAAAACAAACTCTAATATTTAATATATACCAGGACTTGGTAACAGTTAATGGGAGCTAATGACTAACTAGATCAAGAGTATTTACTTTTACAAGCTGGAGCTATTAGCTGCCCAGCAACATCTCTATCTTACTCTCTCTTCAGCCATTATCACTTAAAAAAAACCATTAAAGCAAGTATTAGCAATTTGGAAGTATGCCCAAATGTCTATAAAACTGTGCATAACTTTTGACCCAGCAGTGCTACTACAGGATCTGTAGCCCCCCAAAATTGTTAAGGAGGGGAAAGGACCCACATGTGCAAAAATGTTTGTAGCAACTCTTTTTGTGATAGCAAAGAATTGTAAAATGAGTAAATGCCTAGCAATTGGGAAATAGATGAGCAAGTTGTGGCATGTGAAGGCAATGGTATATTATCGTTCTCTAAAAAAAAGATGAACAAGCTTATTTTAGAAAGGCTTGGAAAGATTTACAGCAACTGATGCTGAGCAAAACAAGCAGAATCAGGAATACATTGTATACAATAGCTGCAGAATGTGTGATGATCAACTGTGAAAGACCTGGCTCTTCTCAGGATTTCAATGGTTCAAGGCACTAGACTTTGGGTAGAAAATGCCATCTGTATCAAGAAAAAGAACTACAGAGATTGAATGTAAATGAACACATGTTATGTTGATTTCCTTTTTCTTTTTTTTCCTCTCATGTTTTTTTTTCCTTTTGGTCTAATTTTTCTCTGCCAACATAATTTAAAAAGCAACATGTATTGAAAAGAAATAGATACATAAAGCAAAAAGTCAAAATTAAAAAAAGAAGAAAGTAAGTATTATAGGAAATCAGAGAACCTATAATCAGGAGTTCAAATACATAAAATCTTTATGAATCTCCAAGTCAAAAAGAAGTTACATTAATTTCATACTAATTAATATGACTTAATTATACTTTTTATAATCTAACCAATATTTTGTAAATAGCAAGAAAAGGAATGTCAACATATTATGTGAAAAAAATGGAACACTTCAACTTCCTCTTAGGGGATATTATCTTCCAATTGTTTCATAATTAACTTGAACTTATAGCTAGAGTTTGTCATGGAACCCAGGAGGATTTTCTTTATTGGAGTTCTCCCCAGAGAAACACCTTGCTCTAAGTCTAACTTTAATGTTGACTTTATTAAGCATGGCTTCCAGGAATCTCTATCTTCAGTGACTGTAATTTGATGCTAAGCTTTAAGCACATAATACAAAGCTTACCTTCATTAATACATATTTTATTAAATTTTAACCTAAGTTATTTGTTCCTGACATTCTCATATTATTCCTAAATTTGAGAAAATAACTCACACTCATGATATAGTGTATTAAACAGTATCAGTTCCCAGATACCTTTTAATTTGGAAATGATTTTGTTCAAATATGAAGCCTACAATAGAGATTCATTCTATCAGTTATGAATGGGAAATTCAATGACCAACTATGTCCAACAGGCACAGACAGAGGGAGTGGGCCAGAGATCTAGAATGCTGGAACTAGGAACAGAAACCAGAGACCTAGTACCAAATTAAGAAGCAGAACCTGTACAGCATGCAAAGGAAAATAGTGAGAAAAAATGGAGGTATTGGCAATACCATGATTGGATGGAAAGGACTGAGTCAATAGTTAGGAAGAGGATTAAGAAGTGAATAAGCATCAAAAAAATATGGAAATCATAGACTTGAAGAAATCATGGGCAAAACTTTGGATGGTCATAGGGAAATGAGCCAATTTGCTTCATCTAGTATATTTTTCTTATAATGATGAATCTGCTTTGGTGTCAATCATGTTTACTCATGCCTTTAAAGATTAACTTGGGAAGACAGCAGAATGATAGCTGGGCATATTTAAGAGATTGAGGAACACCATTAGCACTATCTTCTAGAATAAATGGATATGGCAATGCATACCAAATGGTAAATTAATAAGAAAATAGTAACATCCCTCCATATTTGTTCATCCTGAAGTCTGCTCACATGGTTTAAATAGGCATAGGAACATAGATTAAGAATTAGAAGGATTTATCAATTTATCAGGTATAAATCCTTCATTTTTATAGATTAGAAATCTGAGTTTCACAGATGTGAAGTTACTTTCCTGCAGTCATGTGGGTAATAAGTAGCATAGCCATGATTCATTCATATGTTTCCTTACTATAGATTCTAGGTGATTCAATTATCCCTCTCTAACTCCAATTTTCCACCATGGAAAACTGAAAAAAAAAAAAAAAGAGTACCTGACCTCTCCTGTGATTTTTTTTTCCATTTCAGTAACTTTTGGGAAAAGAGGTATAGCAATGTTAATATCTTAGACACTGTCATAGTTAATGTTTCTGGACATTGCTGCCTATTTGTAATAATATTTTTATCTGATATTTATAGGACCCTAATATATTCACTTGAATTTTTTTATAAAAAGGGAAATTAAGGCTCAGAGAGATTAAATGGTGTTTTACACATGATTCCATAGCTAATAAGGATCATGGGGCCTGAATCATTCTGATTCCAAATCCAAAACACTATCTACCTCCTCAATCTGGTTGTCATGTGATATTCATTTAACACAAACTTAAATTCTGGTTCCAAGTAAAAGGACTGGTAGTTGGTGACAGGAATAAAACAATGGGCATAAGAATGACAAGTATATGATATCACTGAACAGAAAATGAATTAAGAAACTTGAGTGTTATTCCTGAAATTGCTACTTACTAACTATTATACTTTTATTGCTGATGCTAGCAGATCACATTTCTAGGTCCCAATTTCCACATTTGTAAACTGATGACATAGAACTAGACAATCAGTTTAATGACAATTCTGCAAAGGTGCAGAGGTACATAATAAATAGGACCCTGGGCTTTCGGTCAGGTATATAAAATGTAATTCTAATGAAATGGACCTAATAAGCTTCATTGATCTAGGTCTTGGAGGCATTTTAAAGCTATCTAGTAAAATCTCTCATGTTATTAATGAGGAAATAGAGGTCAGGGCAGGTAATTGATTTTGACAAGGTCACATAATCATAAGAAAAAAGTCAGTATTAGAATTTATTTTATCAAGTTGTAAAACTTGCTATTTTTGCTCAGATTTAGACAATATGTATATAACAATTTGTAGTCCTCGATGTGGATATATATATATATGAGATATTATTATAAAATCCCATTCTTCATTATTTCTAAATTTCCTAGAACTATTTTTTCCTAGTTGTTGAATGATTCATTCTAGAATCTCAAAGTAAATTTAGCTATGAAACATAACTCTGTAGTTTGGAATCCTGGTTCCAAATTATTTTCCTTAACTATGTGTGCATACACATAAACATGTATGTATGTGTACATACCTGGTATCTGTTAACAATGGTTTCTCGGAACAATTGAGACCAATAAATTTCCAACAACATTTTGTTTTCAGAAATGAGAGTGTATTTTTCAAGCAAGGAGAGCTAAAGATTCATTGATTTGGGGGAAGGAAATTTTAACTTAAAAGTAATGATTGCATAACTGTAATATGCTGACATATTATTATGTAACATTTGAAAAGTTAGCTTAATCCTAATATACTAAACATTTATTTTTTTTACAAATGGGACACAAAAAGAGTTCTTTTTAAAGAACTAAAGGACATTTCAAGTATTTGCCCAATAAGAGAGACAGGCAGTGAGTCAGAAAAAGAGGGACAGAGCCTGTGGGGCAGAGAGAGAGAGAGAGAGAGAGAGAAACAGAGAGACAGAGAGACAGAGAGGAAGAGAGACATGGAGAGAGAGTGACAGACAGACTGACAGACAGAGGCAAAGAAGGCAGAGAGACAGACAGAGTGAGTGGGAGGGTGGGAATAGCATTCCCATTCTTGCTTTCTTAGCTTTGAGTTTGTTTAATCTGTGGCTATTTTTTAATTCAAATTCAAAACAAAATTCAAGGAGAAATCCCCTATACCAGTGATTACTGTCACCTGTTCTGTAATTTGTAATAATGGAGAAATCTCTAGATCACTGAGATAGTAAATGAAATTCCCAGGATCATACAGCCAATAAAGGTCAGAGGTTGTATAGAAGGAGGGAGAGAGAAAGAGGTTGAGGGAGAGAAGAGATAAAGGCAGGGAGGGAGACACAGAAAGAGAAAGACAGAGAGACTCAGAGACAGACAGAGAGACAAAGACAGGCAGAGACAGAGATAGAAACAGAAAAAGAGACAGAAAGAAAGAGAGAGACACAGAATCTGTGAGAAAGAGAGACGACAAAGATATATAAAGACAGTGAGACAGAGACAGAGATAATGAGCCAATAATAGAAAGACAGAGAATGGGACAGAAACAGAAAGAAACAGAGACTGTAATGAAGAGATGAAGAGATACAGAGAGAAAGACAAAGAACCAGAGACAAAGAGAGATAAAGGAGACAGAGAGAAATTTAGAAATATTCTTCTTACAAAATACTACTACAAAATGAAAATAGCATTCCTATCCTTGCTTTCTTAGCTTTGAGTTTGTTTAATCTGTGGCTATTTTTTAAATCAAAGAAATTCAAGGAAAAATCCCCTATACCAGTGATTACTGTCACCTATTCTGTAATTTGTAATAATAGAGAAATGCCTGGGTTACTGAAATATTAAATGACATTCCCAGGATCATACAGCCAGGAGAGGTCAGAGGTTGTATAGAAGGAGGGAGAGGGAGAGAGATGGAGGGAGAAGAGAGATAGAGGCAGGGAGGAAGACACAGAAAGAGAAAGAGAGACACAGAGACAGATAGAAAAAGAGACAAAGACAGGCAGAGACAGAGACAGAAACAGGAAAAGAGACTGTGATGAAGATATGCAGATACAGAGAAAGACAAAGAATCAGAGGCAAAGAGACAAAGGGAGACAGAAATTTAGAAATATTCTTCTTACAAAATACTACTACAAAATGAAAATAGCATTCCCATCCTTGAATTTCTTAGCTTTGAGTTTGTTTAATCTGTGACTATTTTTTAATTCAAAGAAGTTCAAGGAGAAATTCCCTATACCAGTGATTAGTGTCACCTATTCTGTAATTTGTAATAATAGAGAAACGCCTGGGTTACTGAAATATTAAATTACATTCCCAGGATCATACAGCCAGGAGAGGTGAGAGGTTTTATAAAAATGATACTTCAGACTCCTGGTAGTTTTATATCTGGGTGAAGTGATCTCCCTTAGCTGTATGACCCTTTGTAATCTCTCCTTCATTCCAGTAGGTTCAACAATACATTTAAAGCCAGATCCCTTCTGCTTGCTTCTTTCCGATTGATTCAAATTCTCTCAGGTTCCTGGCTCCTTGGGCTCCAGGGTTATCTGCATAGTTTTGCAGTATAGAAAATTTGAAATTGTGAAATTTCTTAGACTCCAGGTTCCTTCATTGTGAAATAAAGTGGTTGAACTTAACAATGTATAAGCATCCTTCCTACTATAAGTAGTTCATGCTAACATACCAAAAGTTACCTAAAACTAGCAGGTTAAATGATTTGTCCAAAATCTCATAGAGCAAATCATAGGATTAACTTGAACCATATTCCTTACTGTGGTTCTAATTTCTACCTATTATTTTGTATGCATGTACATGTTTCTATGTATGTATCTACACATATGTGTGAATATGTGCATATTGTGAATATTTCACAGTGCACGTGTACACACTTATTCATGCTACAAAAACATTTTCAGCTATGTGTGCATACCCTCTGCCAGTTTTTGTGCATGTAATTTATCAAAGATGGATCAGTTAATTTTGGAGAAAGCTTTTTGTTCTCCTGACTTTGGAATTATACCATTGTAGTATATAAATATCTTTCCACTTTCCCCCACTCTGGTGAGTCACATGACAGGACAATTTTTCTTTTTAATTATTTTAAAATTCAATAATTAAATCAAATTCATAGGTTCAATTATTTTTCATTTATCTATTTATTTATCTATGTATCTAGTAAGTGTATGTGTATATATGTGTAAAAATAGCTGTTCCCATTCACCATAGGTCTTTCCATTCTCCTCCAAGTTTATGACTGAATTATGTTGAATGTGAGATCATATGGCACCTTCACAGACTATTTATACATATATACGCATACTTATATGTGCATATATACAATGTACTATTTGCATATGTGTATATATACATGTATGATATGTGCATCATGTACACAGGGTGGACATGTATTTGTATTTATGTATGTATATATATATATATATATATATATGCTTGTACATACACACATATTTATCTAAATAATATGCATAAATATATTTCTTTGTTGATTTATTTTAATTAATTGTTTGTTTATTAGAGAATTGCCTTGGCTCATATAAACATTTTCCAGGACATACTTTATTTTGTTTTAGTTGATTAAATATTGCTCACTTACATTCAATCAGATCCAGAATGGAATTAGGAGGGTTTGATTTCATCAGGGTCAATGATAGGAGTTCAATTTTTCACCACTTTATCCCTCTTCAGTTCTTCTATATTACAACAGTCCTCCTTGGGATATTCTAACAGTTTATAACTTATACCCAAGTGAGCTCATAGATCCATTTGAGTCACAGAGAACTTTTTTTTTAATCTTAGTAGCTTTCTGGGATCTATTGTCCACCACACACATTTTTTAAAGTACCAAACCTTTATCTTAGAATCTTATGATTCAAGACTGGAAGAAACCTTTGGGATGTCATTTGTTATCAGTAGCAAGCTTAACATCAAACAGAGATTGAGTGTGCTTGTTTTTATTTTGCTACAGACAGACTGTTAGATACCTGTGAAGTTAGAGTGATGTTTGAGTGATCATTTTAGCAAGGAAATCAAGGCAATTGTAAATCTTCAAACCAGAGCAGTACCTGTGATTACTGTCACCTATTCTGTAATTTGTAATAATAGAGAAATGCCTGGGAGGGCTTTGCCTGAGGTTACAGGAGCTTAGAAGATTCTTGTAGAAGGTACATCATTCAAGAAGCCCAGAAACAACTTAACAATACCAACTTAGCAATAAAAATTAATTAAGACCAGGTGGGCTTTCTTTGTTATATACAAAGAAAGTTCCTTGATACCCTTAAAGCAACTTTACTATATTCCTAAAGGGCAGGCTCCTTAAGTTAATGTGCAATAAATACTCCTATCTTAAAATGTCATTAAAATAGAGTTGAGGGACATTTTGTCAAGTTGTGCTTTATAACTTAAGCCTGAGTATTAAGCCTGCATCAGTCCTTCTCACCCCAAAAGTTCATATGACTCTTACTCATTACTATTTCTTTTTTAACCTTCCATCAGTTTACAAAAGTGCCTCCACTGGGGGGCTATAAAATCATTGACATGTCTCAATGAGTTGTCTGAGGATTGAAAATGTTAAAAGATCTGTCATTGCATAAGTTATTGCCATAAACAAATTGCAAAATTAAATTGTTTTTCTCACTTCTGGGAAGGTATTGTATTTAGTTGCCATGTTTCTCATGATGTTAGTTACAGTTAATATAGGTGGTAAGGCAGAAATTATATACATATTGACACACCCATATATATGAATACATACATATATGTATATATGTATTTATGAAGAAATAAAATGCTGATTTTGTTCCTTGTTAATTTAAAAAAAAAAGCCTTGTTTCCTAGAAGTTGATAAAATAGTCACAACTTAAGCAATTAATAAAAACAAGGAATTTTTGGAAAATTCTTAGTTTTTTTCCCTGAGGCAATTGGGGTTAAGTGACTTGCCCAGGGTCATACAGCTAGGAAGTATTAAGTGTCTGAGGCCAGATTTGAAGTGAGGTTCTCCTGACTTCAGGGTTGGTGCTCTATCCACTATACCATCTAGTTGCCCTCAAAAATTCTTAGTTTTTCAAAGGAAGGCAGAGGAATAGAGTAAGGTCTGAAAAATCTCTTCTATTTCCTGCCTTGGTGTGCTTTTAGCAAGTAAACAGAACTTCAAAGGATTTTCCCTTTCCTTTATTTTTCTGGGATTATCTCCTTGGCCCCTATAGGCCCAATCATCATTTTTATGCTAATAATTCACTGAGCTATTTATCTAGCCCTAACCTCTTTCTTGACATTCAGTCTTTTTTTTTTAATTGACATTCAGTCATATCTCCAACTGTCTTTGTGAACTGGATTATCCATTTTAAAATTTGTATCTCATTTATGTCATATTTGTATCAATATATCTAAAACTGTACTTACTAATATTTTTTTCTCACTAATTCCTTTTTTTCTTTCTAAATTCCTTATCACTGTTGATAATTTCACCATACTACCAGACGTCCAGAACCACAGCTGAGGGAGCCCCAATTGTCATTTTTACCTTCCTAACATTTCTCAAAGATGTTGACTTTTATCTTTGGACATTGCCACTATCCTGTTGTAGTCCCTTATTATCTCAAGTCTGGACAATTGAAATAACTTGGTTTTAGTTCCATCCACTATAGTCAATCTACCACTTAGCTGTCAAATTGATACTCCTAAATCCTGTATGATCATGTCACACCAACTTCATAAATTCCATTGACTCCCTGTTATATACAATATAAAATATAAAATTCTCCATCAGGATACTATATGTCTTTATATGCAGGCTCCTTTCATCCTTATGATTTACTACCTGTGACTCACCTCTGCCCTTATAGTCCAATACAACTGAGCTGCTTATTGTGCATAGATTTCAGTCCCTGACCATTTTCACTATTTATAACTTATAACTGCAGATTTCTCCCTTTTAATCTCTGCCTCCTGACTTTCCTTTATTTTTGAAGTCTCAGCAAATACTCCACCTTCAGCAAGAAGATGTTTTAATCATCTTTAATTTTTGTGTGTTCTATAGGAGATGAATTTCAATTAAACCTAAATATATTTTACTTGTATATTGCTGTATTATGTTGCCTTTACTTTATATTATGAGCTTTTTGAAAGCAAAACCTTTCTTTTTTGTGTATCCCCTGTGTTTAGCCTAGGATCTGGAATATAGTAAGTACTTAATAATTATTGACGGAAAAAAAAGCATATTTGGAAAACATATATGGCCATCTTACCAAATCTAAATCTTGCTGCAATATAATGATTATTTTTATTTAGATGGATCCAACATTAATGATACAGTGAACTTTAAGGTAACTTTAAATATTTAGAAGTTTTTTTCCCCACCTTAGGTTTTCCACATCTGAATTTCCATTGGAAGTATCCATGTATAGTTGTTCTGCAGGGCCTTCGATAGCAAGGAAATGTGACTAATTTAGTCTTTCATTGGAGAGTTCTCAAAATACATGAAAATGATTATCATATTCCTTCAGACTTTTCCTCTTTTTCATCTTCATTTTTATAATAATTGCTTTTTGTTTTTCAAAATACACACAAAGACAATTTCTGCATTCAATTTCTATTTTCTCTTTCTGGATGCAGATGATATTTTCTATCCAAATTTTTTGGGACTGTCTTGGATCATTGAAACACTAAGAACAACCAAATATTTCATACTTGATCATTACATATTCTTCCTGTTATTGTGTACAATGCATTCCTTGCTCTGCTTGTTTCACTCAGCATCATTTCACGTAAATCTTTCCAGGCCTTCCTAAATTCAGCTTGTTCATGATTTTTTTGTAGAACAATAATAATCCATTACTAATATATGCCACAAATCATTCATCCATTCTCTAATTAATGGGGTTCTATATATTTTCCAATTATTTTCCACCAAAAAGAAAGTGCTGCTAAAAACATTTTTGCACTTGTGGGTCCTTTTCCCTCCATCATGATTTCTTTGGAATACAGATCCAATAATGTCACTGGTGAGTCAAAGACTATGTAAAGTTTTATAGCTCTTTGGCCATAGTTGCAAATTGCTCAACCAATCCAAATGATTAGTTGAATCATTTCATAACTCCATTGGCAATACATTAGTATCCCAGTTTTCCCATATTCCCTCCAACATTTATCATTATCATTTGTCATCTTAGCCAATCTGAAAGGTATGAAGGGGTTACACAGAGTTGTTTTTATTTGCACTTTTCTAATCAATAATGATGCAGAACACTTTTTTCATGACTATAATTTCATCAACTGAAAATTGTTATTTCATATCCTTTGACCATTTATCAGTTAAGGAATGACATTTTTATAAATTTGACACAGCCCCTTATATATTTTAGAAATCAAGTTTTTATCAGAAACACTAGCTGTAAATTTTTCCCCAAAATTTGTACTTCCCTTTTAACCTTGTTTGTGCTCATTTTGTTTTTACAAAAAAATTAATTTAATGTAATTATTGTTTTCCATTCTGCATTTCATAATGTTCTCTAGTTCTTCTTTAATCATAAATTTCTCCGTTCTCCAAAAAATTGATAAAGTATTCCTTTCTCTCCTTATTTGCTTATGGTATCACTCTTTACACCTAATCATATACCTATTTTGACATTATTTTTGTATGGGGTGTCACTACTCTATTTCTTAACCAATACCAAATTATTTTGATGACCATTATTTTACAACATAGTTTGAGCTTTGTTACAGCTAGGTAACTTTCATTTGCATTTTTTCATTAATTCCTTTGAAATTCTTGTCAGTCTTTTCTTCTTCAATATCAAAGACCCCTATCCTCAAGTGATATCAATTTCAGGCCTTCCCCATCCATGTTGACCTTCAATATAATTTAATTTTTTTCTACAATAGTGTGCTCAGACCTGATATTTCATTTTTTTTGTTTTGTTTTTCTGAAAGGACTAATGCCATCATGAGGGCGATATCTTGATTTTTTCCATGAATATTTAGTAGGCAATGTATTATCACTGGTATTACAACAATATTACAGATATGGGCATTACCTTTCATGGTAAACTTGAGATTGGTGATACAACTTAGCATTTCTTAATGGCATTCTTTTACATTTTTCCTTAACTTAGTGACTTAGTGTCCTTCACTGACTTTCCTCTTTATACATACAAATAGATCGTCATACATATCACAAATTGTATTCCTATTGGCAACATAAAAAAGCTCTCCCATAAGCATCAAAGAGATAATACAATTATTTTTAAACTTATGTTGCATAGGTGATAAGTGAGTGATAGAGAAATTTAGGTGCTTACCGTGTGTGTTGTGTGTTTGTGTGTGTTGTGTGTGTGTGTGTGTGTGTGTGTGAGAGAGAGAGAGAGAGAGAGAGAGAGAGAGAGAGAGAGACAGCGACAGAGACAGACAGAGACAGGGGGGGAGAGGGGAAACCTAGAATTTTTCTTACTCTCAGTAAAGTGCCTAATCTATTATATCAGACTGTATCTCAATTCCTAGTACAATGACTTACATATAATAACCACTTAATAAATGCTAGTTGACTGACTGAAAGCATAATATCTGATATTTATGTAATGATTTAAAATGTCATATTGTTTTTACATGCATGTAATGCCTGTGCATATACTCATGGGTATGTACATAGTGCACACATATACAAATATTTACACATACATATATATAGGTATATGTGTACACACACACACACACACACACACACACACGAGTTGTCTTTTTTGGTGGACAAAAGAAATCTACCCTTAAAAGTAAAGGCTCCTCTGATACAAACTGAAATTCATTTCAGAGGTAGGTCAGTCTGTTCTGATCCTTTGTTATCAATTTCATTGCAGCATCAAATAGTGAAATAACATCAAATAATGTTAATATTCAATTTTCATCGAGGAATTTTTATTTATTTGATTCAATATCTAAAGATTTTTCTATATGATGCTATCTATAATTATAGGAAGGTCAAAATGTTTTATTTGTATGAAGGACTCAGTATTCTTTACCTTTATCATAGTTGTCCAATTAATATTAAACAATCAATCAGTGGCAAAAAAAATGATTATCCAATGAAATTTTCCTTTTATTATGATTAACAAATGTACTGAGTAAGCAATATTACATCATTTTTCATGTTCCAACAAGGGCATTTCAATTACATCAAGGGTGATAACTTTTGTATGTGGACACATTTATGACCTTACTCCTCATAATTTCTCATATGGTAAGATTCAGAGAATTTTTTTTCCTTTCTGAATAAGCTTGTTTTAAAGTGTTTTTCTTTTTTTTTTTTTTTTCCCTAATGCCCATTAAGTATCCATTAGACTCCATATGACATCAACCTCAGACTGAGGTAAATATTACTTTTTATCATTTCAAAGCTGGAATATCTTCTTTAAAGTATCTCATATATGGGAACTTTGGTATAAATATTATTCTGCAGAATAACAATTTCTAAAGTCATCTACTCCAATCTCTCTTTGAATATCATTGTCTCTAAAACAGACAAATACTTCTACTTGCTCTGATAAGATTCTGATGTCTTCTCACTCGAGAATACATTGCCACTCTTACCTTCCTTTGCCTAAATAATATTATGTTATATAATCTAGCATGACATAAGTTTCATGGCTATATCATATTCTTGATAAAAAGTCCACTAAAATTTCAATATCTAAAATTATTTCCAATGCATCCTGTCTACCCATCTTATAATCCTGAAGTTGATTTATTTTTAGCTCAAGTATAACAACTCAAATTTTCTGTTCTAAAATTCTGCTTTTTATGTGCAGCACAATATTTTATCCTGCCAAAATAACTTGGAATCATGATCCTGCCATCCAATCTATTTTCTAGACCTCTCAAATTTACTTCCTCTTTAAATTTTATTATTGACATCAATGCCTTTATCAAACAGTTGATCATTTTTTTTTAATATTGTGTATTTTCTTCTAAAATGTATTCTTTTTGTCTTTTTCTTTATTTAATTTCTTTCTCTGTCATTTATTGATTTTTTGTCTTATTTTGTTTGTTTTTCTCAGGCCTGACACATATTAGGAACTTAATAAATGTCTATTGACTGATGGACTTATAAACCTTCTTGGATTCTTCTGCTTCTTTTAAATTGTGTGTTTGGGATGTTAATTTTATTTTTCATGCAGAAAATTTCAGATTTTCAAGTAACTAAACCATACTTATTTTGCATAATTAATTACATATATATCACGTGTTAATATATCAAATACATGGCATATCATTATATTAAATAAATATAATTAATTACATTATATTCTTTTCTTGATTGCTTGTTCTTTCCCTTTTCTCCTTTTTTGATTTGCTCCTGGTCTTATTCTTAATTTTTCTGTCTTTACCTTTGTGCTGTCTACTTCTTTCTGTTCCATATTGTTTTGACTGCAGAAAAGAGTATAATCCTTCCCCTTCTTTCTTGTCTTATACATTATATTTGCTATCTATTATTGTTCGTTGCCCCATTCACAAAGCTCTCATTTGTCTGTACTTGATGTAAGGAGCTACCATTGATATAGGGGAATAGGAGCATAAAGAACAAAGGAAACAGTTCATCAAGAAAGGTTTTATACATAAGATGCAATTTCAATGTAACACAATGAAAGCTGGGAACTCTATAGGGTAGAAGAGAAAATATTTTCCAGAACTATGGAACAGTCTTTACAAAATAAATAGTAGTAGAGCATGGAATGGAGAAAAGAAGAATCATCCACTTTACAAATTTTATCTGAACAGAGAGTTGAAGGAGGAAAACAATCTATGACCTGATATTGAGAAGGTAGATAGTAGCCAAAAACAGAGTAGTTAATGACTTCTTGTCTTTGCATTGGTGATCATTTTATTCCTTATTAGTTAGAAAAATCAGGCAAAATAAATTCTACTCATATGATTTCATTTAACTAGGAGGAACAGTTTGCTTGATTTAAAGTGATTTTAAAAATGTTGGATTGGGAATCATTACTTCCATCAAAACTATGTGATGGAGAAGAGAAAATCTTATTTGCTTTGCTTTGTTGTTCAGTTATTTCAGTTTTGTCTGTCTTCATGAATCCATTTGGGGTATTTTTTGTCAGATACTGAATTGGTTTGCCCTTTCTTTCCATAGCTTAATTTTAAAGATGAAGAACTGAGCAAACAGGACTAGATGACTTGCCCAGGGTCACACAATAAGAATCTGAGGTCAGATATGAATTAATGAAGATTAATCTTCCAGATTCCTAGATGGTCATTTTATCCCTTGTGCTACTTACATCTTATATAATAGAGATAAACTATTGATTCAGAGAAAGTAGAGCTGAAAAAGTTTCTTTGGAAGGATTAGTAGAATTCTTTCAATGAAATTTTGTCTAAGTGAATGAGCTCAGGAGGGACAGAACATTCCAAATGAAATTCTGAGGATATGAGGAGAAAAAAATTCCATAAGGAGTTTTTTGAATAAAAATTGTATTGTTGATGAGTACCGAACTTAACAATAACCACATTTTTAAAAAGTTATACAGGGAAGACTAAATGAGAGGCAGATAACAGGACAGTGTATCAGTATAACAGTTTCTTTTTTCCTATTTTATTTTATCTCGATTAAAAAGCTTTTATTTTCTGTCATCTAGGGGTGGGGGTAGGGGGAAGGAGGGGAAAAGCTTGGGAAAAAAGTTTTTGCAAAGGTCAATGTTGAAATGGTCATTCATATGTTTTGTAAATAAAAAGCTTTATATATTAAAAAAAAGCTTTTATTTTCTCTCTCCCATTTTTAATCAAAAAAGAAAATAATTCCTCAAATAATTCATATTTCTTCTGTTACTATTTTCTCCTTCCACTCTTTTTCATATGATTAAATGGAATTTTTTATGAAGGATAACTCTTCTACTGTCTCAAGGAATCCCATTCCATTCTCTCTTTTTAAAGAGTTTATCCTCTCTGTCATTCCACTCTTTCCCTTATTTTAAATCTCTCCCTGCCTGCTCATTTCACCCTTACCACCTACAATCCGCCCCCTCTGTATATGTGTATGTATGTATATATGCAATATATGTTACACACATAGATATACAAACATGTATAGATATCTTTATAAAGAATGTATTTGTCTATAGTTTTATGCACATGTATATAAAGTATCTACATATATGCAAGTGTTCACAAAATATACTTATAGATTTCTATATTTGTGTGTATATATATACACACACATATATATACAAATTCAGTATAAATATCCTGCATGCACCTCCAGCTCTTTCTTTCTCTGTCTTTCTCCTGTCCCTTTCTTTATATATATATATATATTTACATATATATATGTATGTGTGTGTTTGTGAATGTACATATATAGATAACTATATATAGAATATATCCACATAAAACATGCAGATATCTTTATGTAAGCACACGTATATAAATACATACACTTATAAATATCTATATTTGTATAAACCTGTACACACAGAGATGAGTGCAAACTCAGTATGTCAGCAGTGTGTTATAACAGTCACACAATCCAATGTGATCCTGTGGTATAAGAGAGTATCACTTCTAAGAATAAGATTCTTCTAGGCTGTATATTTTGTGATGGTAGTTCTGGACTCTGCTCCAATCAAAGGGAATCTAGAGTTTTGTATTTGGTTTGGAGTGTTTCCCTGTAGGCAGGGTGTTTGCAAAGTAGAATTCATTCATAGGGATGTGATCAGAATGAGAACTGGGCCATAAGAGCCAGTTGAAGGATATAGGGACATTTAGTCTAGAAAACAGGAAACTTTGAAGGGGTATGACAAATTTCAGTGAGTATTTGAAGGGTTATCATGTAAAAAAGGGGATTAGATGTGCTGTAAATTATAGTTAGTATATTTTGAACACTTCATAAAAGCTTAATAAATAATTCATGATGAATATTTCTAAAGAGATTATTTCTATGTCTTTAACTGCAATCATAATTTAAGACTATGTTCTATCTACTAAGACAGTCATCTTAATTTGTTGATACCAAAACATTTTCAGATGCCCCACATTGCTCTAATTCTTGTTTGATCTATGTTTTCCCATGTTGTCCATATTATAGAGAAACACCTTCTGCTTCATTTGATCATTATAATAAGTAGCTGATGGCAAGATATAATACCATCCCCCCAAACCCCAAATGAATTTAATCTTGGATTCCTCAATTCAGATTGGAGACAGAATCATTGCTCAGATGTAAATTGATGCAATTATTAGAGAGAAGCTGTGCAAAATGAGGATTTTTGTTTACAAAAGCTGAAATGGATGTGTTGCTTAAAAAAGAACTTAAGCAAATGGAACCTTTGCAAAATTGTGGGATATTACCATCCTCCTGCATACTATTTTATGTCTAAACATGCTTATCTATAACCATGGAGTACTGAAAGGGAGGATATAAAGGTGGAACATTAACTAATACATTTCCTGGGAGTCTGCTGATGAAAGGTGACATTTCTGCTTGATGTTCCTTCCACTGGGAACAATGGCTTTCTGGTACTCCTAACTAATGTTATCATGAGTGTGAAATTGCTCTGCCTCCCTCCTGGAAAGAATATCTGTGTTCTAATAAGAATATAATTGTTTTTACTGGGGTTCTTTCCAGCAATATAAATTATTTAATTTATAAAGTTGATAGTAAATTTCTTGTAAAATAAAAGTATAATCCAAGGGTTTTATATTTGCTATTTAATGAATTAATTGATCCCTTACCAATGGCCCAAGAATGCTGGCATTATGATTAGAAAGCCAAATGAATGGAGATTTAGTTTTAGGATTAAGAAGACCTGTGTTCATGTCTACTTTTGAAACATATTCATGATATAAGAGAAATCATTTAAAATTCCATTACTCTCTAACACGTTGAGTTACAGGTCTATCCTCATAGAAAGACTTTCTTAATGGGATCATCCATATGCTAATGAAAGTTATTGTAGCAAGACCATTTTGTTTAGACTAAATGGTCTATCACCATAGCTATCACTTCTAGGAGAAATATTAGCAGATTCAGGTTTAGATCACTCAGATTCAAATCTGATGGCAAGTACTCACTAGCATTGAGGCAATGAGTAACTTACTTAAACTCTAAAATTCAATACCTTCAACTTTAACATAAGGACATGGGGCTTTCACTACCTGCTGAAGTAATAATTTCAAGCAATCCTTGATGGTAGCAGGAGTAGGAGTAGTGGTTTTCAATAGTATTAATAGTAGTGGTAGTAGTAGTAATAATGGTAGCAGATGAAGGAGGATTGTTTAATTGGAATTCCATATATCTCATTTGTTTTTCACAATAGCCCTGTTTACTGCAACTATAATTATCTCTATTTTGCTAATGAGGAAGCAGTGCTCCAAGAAGTTAAGCAATCCACCTCCCTCCCCCAGGGGTTCATTGTAAGGATTTATAAAGAGCAAAATTTGAATTCAGCTCCCATTGACTTCAATATCCCATACTCATTCTCCTGAGTTTTTCATTTTACAAATTAAGATGATTTTTTTCTTAATATTAAAATAAAAATTAAAATGTAAATACATTAGCTATTTACTAGCATATTTTCTTCATTTGCTAAACATGATGTTTTATAGAAATAAAAATTATATTTACTTTAAAATTTTATGGAGATTCTTCAATATTCAACTGTTACCCCTATTGTAATACATACAGCATTCTTAACAGCAAAAGATGTATGTCCCCATTCCTAAGTGAGTTATGTAAATTATGCTAATTAAAAGGTCAGAATTTCTTAGTACATTTTTCCTTAGTGTTACTGTTATCAGTGGCTGTTAGATGGACTCTCTTCAAACATATCTTATTCGTGCAGCTTTTTTTTTTCTCCAAATCTATGACTTTAACAATACCATATCTGTTTTCCCCTTTCCCTGGTCCCTCCTAGGATAAGGAGTAGAAAGAGTAAAGAGGGCTCAATTCAATGGGACCCTGGGAAATTACATGTACTGCTTTCTATACAACCTTGGCACATCTCATGATATAAAGACATGTTGTTTTCATTATTCCATCCCAGTTTCAAACATACTTTTCACTGATCCTGTCTCCTTTTTCTGATGACTCTAAACTTTGATTCATGATATGTAAAGGCTCTACTGGGTTCTAGAAGGAGGAACATGAAGGCATAAGGAGAAGTAAAAAGGAAGAAAATTTTGACTTAATATTAAGACTTCTTAGTATTAAGAGCCATTCCAATGTGGAATGGTTTGTCAGAAGTGGTGGTATGCTCCCCTAATTTGCAGGGAAACAAACAAAAAGTAATGTATGCTAAGGGTGTATATTACAATGAAGATTTCATTTATGTAGTGTGTATACTCTACCAGATGGCCACTAAGGATCTTTTCTAATTCAAAAAGTCTATTGTTCCATTATTCTACATTATAGACACATCAAAACAATTGTTTCAGACCAAATCTAATAAACCATATCTGATGAGAGATCATGTTCAATGACAGTTTTCCCTCATGTCCCACCAAGGGTTCTTTATGCATCTTTAGATCTCGTTTCAGAGCACGGCATGACAGATGCTTTCTGTCATTAAAATGAAAACACCAGGCAGCATTTCCAATGAAAGACATGTCTATGATAGGAAAAATCCAGTACGTCAGGTTTCCATAGCTAATCTTGCAGCCAGTGAATGAATCAGAAAGGATTCAGAATAAAGCAGCAATTATATAGCTCTGACATAAGAACAAATGTCAACCTTGGTTTTTGACTTCAGCCCAGTTATAAGATTGTAGCAAAATGACTAGGGCAGGATTCTAAGGCCAAAATAATAGCCAAATTTCAGACTGAATTTGAAAAGCTTCCCACCTGACTAATAGGGTAAATATAGCATCAATTTATTGGACCTTCCATGAGGGCAAGCGGATAAACATGGTGATCAACCCAAACTCAGTTCAGGAACTTAACTCAAACAATGAAAGTATTGAAAAGATTTTTCCCTGATTAAGAAGCATTGAAAGCTAGTGGGTACCCAGCCAGATCCATCTCTGATCCTCGAATAACACAACAATTATTCAATAAGCATCTGATGTACTAAATCAGACCCCAGTTAAGCCCATAAATTCCCTATAGAACAAGGACAGATAATTTTGTATCACTGGGCTATGTGAAATCATGATTCCCCCCAAAAATTATAAATATAATATTTAAAGAAATCATAAAATAAAACTTAATTGATTTCTTAAAATTTGTGAAAATAAAAAGAATACACTGGTCATCTGAAAGAACTCCCTAAATAAAAAATTCTAGGAAAACTACAGTCAAAATTCAGAGCTTTTAGGTCAAAGAAAAAATATTCCAAATATTCAGATAGTATTCAATTACTAACAAGCCTCAGGCAAGATGACACTTGACTAAGCAGTTATCAATGTAAAAAGGGTAGTTCAGAATATGATATTTAGGATAATTTTGCAACCAAGATTCACATACTAGCAAAACTGAAAATAGGTCTATAGGGCAAAAGAGGAATATAAATCTTTTTACTGAACTCAACAGAAATTTTAAAGTTTAAAGACAAGAGTCTAATAAAATCCCACAAAAATGTGAAAATGAGTGAAAAATAATGATTATTAAACGAGAATATTTTTTTCAGATTGTGTATTTTTTCAAATTGTGTATTTTTTTCATTTTTTTTTATTTTAAAATATGTATATAAATGTGTATAAATTTAGTAGTCACTAAAGTTTAATATACTCCATTGCTACTAATTAGACTGTGTTTTGTTTAGGGTGTGTCTGTTTGTGTGTATGTGTGTGTGAGTGTGTGGGTGTGTGTGTGATTTTTAAATGAGTATGAAGTTTAATGACTAGGGGATACTTCCAAATTGATTTCCACAATTACACGCTGCTGCCTTTCCAACCCAATGAGGATATCATTTACTGGTTTGTAAAAAACACTATAGTGTTCTCATATCCTAAATGTGTGGCACTATTAAAAAATTATTGATTCTGGATTACTGATTCCATAGCTGTTTACCTCATAGAGAGCTACTCTCTGTTTCTCTCTGTCTTCATCTCTGTCTCTCTATGTCTCTGTCTTTCTGTCTCTGTCTCATTATCTCTTTATTTGTCTCTGCCTCTCTCTGTTTTTTACTCTCTCTCTGTCTCTCCCTATCTCTGTCTTTCTCTTTCTCTTTTTCTCTGTCTCTCTGTCTCTCTGTCTCTCTCTCTTTCTTGCCTCATAGAACATTCACAGATATCTACAAATTATATGTTACTAGCAAGACTATTCATACTAGATGAATATAGAAAAAAAACATTTTATTTTAAAAATATTTTCATTCATGAACCATTCAAAATATCATACAAAACTTTGGGAGGGGGACTCACATGGGGGATAGGACTTTTGGTTACAAAACACCAAAAGCAAAGTTGATTCCTCCTAATCCAGGAAAGAACAAGAAAATTTTAGTCCATGAAAGTATTGGAATATACTTATGGAAGAAGAGGCAAAAATGAGAAATTCAAAGAAAGATGAGATGAATTATGTAAGTGGCTACTTAGGTAAGTATACAGAACTAGGAGAATAAGACAATACCATAATTATAATGATTTCTGTTTAAAGAGAAGTTCAATAAAACTAAGTATCACATATTACTTTAGTCCCTCAAAAGTTCAAGGGGAAAGGTACCTCCTCTTTTGAAAGATGAAAGACGATGCAGATTAGTGCATGTGTCATTAGATGTGGTCTCCTTGTTAGTCGGTTTTGCTTAATTGTTTTTCTTTATTGTAAGGGAAGCCTTCCTCAGTGGTAAGGAGTGGTAATTTAAAAATGAAAGGAATCATTCAAATATTAATAAATATTAAAATATATGAGAAGTCATTAAGAAGGGATTACAAAAATAATATATTTTCTTATCTATTTTCCCCTTCAGAGAACTATATTTGCCAGCATAATATCCAGGCTTGGCATCTGGAGTCACTACTCCCCCATTTTACTAACATCATAATTTTCCCCAAATGTGTTTATCTAGGACATGCAACCAGCCATCTCTGCAATGTGACTTTTTTTTTGAGAGAGAGAGAATATTCAGAATAGAGTGGATTAAGGTTAATTCCTTATTGAGCAGAGTTTGAAGCCCCTAATTAAAGTGCAGGGACAGCAGCCAAAACTTCTGCCATGTGACCTACAAAGAAGATATACATTTTTTTGCTGAGTTAAAAAAGAGGAGAGGGTATAATAATTTTTGAATTATAATGATAATGAGAAGCAATGGGAGGGAGAAAATTCAGTACTAAAACAGAATTTGATCACCGGTTTCTTTAAATGTTACAATTTGATAATTTCTAAGCAAATGTTCTATTTCTTCACTTTATATGGACAACTAATGCAAAATTAAGAATTATTATTCACACTTAAAAAAAGCAAGAACAAAATTTTGGGCTCAATCATTAAGATTAGATCATTAAGCTTTATGCACAAGAATTGTGTTGTTGTTTGAGTTTATATAAAATAATTGCAGAGGGCTAAAAGAATTAAGCTAATGAATCATAGGAACTCATATGTTCTTATGCTATTTAGAATTTACAGAGATATTTGGAAATCTTTATGATCTTATGAAATTGAATGCAAACAGATTTAACTTTGCTTTTAGAGTTAGTCCCTTCTCATTAAATAAGAATTGGGAAGGAAATTTTTAAAAGCAAAATTGAATGATGGGAAAATAATAGAGGCAACATGGATTCAGAATACTTTCCTGGTTTTAAAGAAATCCATTTGAAAATGATCTGGGGATTTTAGTGGGCTGCAACCTTAATATTCTTATCAGTATAATAAGGGAGCCCAAAACCCTAAATGTAAATTTTCATTGCATTAAGACTATGCATATAAGCATAGTCTCTAAGAATGGTCAGGTGATAGATCCACTCTACTTTGCCTTTATCAGAATCTTGGAATATTGTGTTCACTTTTTTGATCCAGTTTGTCACTCTGATCCAGTGACAACACAGAGGATATCGAGAATTATGATAAATGGTCATATGAGGATTACTTCAAGAAATGGAGCGTAATTTAATTGGAGCAAAACAGACTCTAAGAAAAAGGTAAGAATAATTCTGTTCGTGTCTTTGCCCACTTGTCACATAGAGAGGGAATCTGATTTGTGTTTGACCAAAGACAGAATCAGTAGCAAAGAGTGGAAGTTGAAAAAGTTTAAAGTCAGAAGAATTTTCCTAAATGGTAAAACTATGCAGAATGGCATTAGACTGCCTTGCATGATAATGGATTTCTCCTCTTAGAATGTCCTTAATCAAAGACTGGACTACCTCTTTTCATTATGCTAAAAAATAAATCCTTTATTGCAATTATATTAAACTCATCTGAATGAATCCTTACCCATCACTCGTACAATTAAAAAATCATAAATTAAAATTATTTATTTTGCATTTTATTATATGTTTTGTTATATGTTTCTCAGTTATTATTTGTCACATGTGGTTTATAAATTTAGCAATTATTTCTCTTTCTGGAATTGGATTTAGTGTCATTAGAGCCTTCTCTTACATTATACTGGATTTTAAATAAATTATTTCAAAATTCAAATTCCCCTTAAGCAAGCATATAAACTATATTTTGCTGAGATGGGGGAAAGAAGATTTTAGAGAGTAAAATTATATTTTAGTCAAAAGTTTCTTTTTTTTTAATGAGCTAGTTTTGTTTTAGAGATGTTATCCAAAAAACTATAGCCCAGTGTATTAATACTTGATCTTCCTATTATCTTTATAAATCTTAGGTCACAAATAATGTTAGTTTCCATCTCAAAATACTCATTTGATCATGGTTTTTACAATATCATTTGAAAGTTTAAGAGCTAGCATAAAGCAAGGGAACATAGAGGATCAAAATGAATTATACATAAAAGCCATCTTATTGGCTTAAAAATTTTATGAAAGTTTCCAATGTGACCTTCTCAGTAAATATAGGAGTAGCCCTCACAAATTGGAAATAGTTTATATCTCAAGGGAAACGTGTTAAAAACCACCAAATGCAAAATATATTATAGTTTTACAAATCTTGGAAAGATTCAGTATAACAGGGGAACCAGAAATTGGAGGGTAATTCTTTAAATAACAACAACAATAATAATAATTGCTTTCATTTGGTTATATTCTCAGTCGTATTTCATTTCTGAATGATAAGGCCATTATATATGTGGATTAATAGACTTTGAGGAAGAAAAGAAAAATAAAACATTTCCTTTAAATCTAGAAGTGTATTTTTATTTCAGAGTGACTCATTGGTTTTATTTAACAATTTAAAATTTTTCTGAGATAGATATATAGATAGATAAGAATTATATCTATATATGAATACATACAGACATGTATAAATTTTTCATATATAGTTTCATATATGTCTTTTGAATTCATATACAAATTGAGGTAAGCTCTTATAAAAATAAAAGTCAGCAAAATAGCTATTGGACCTGAGTTATGCATTTTTCACTTACCTTTATAATTTCTCTTTTATTTGAAGCGTGAAATTTATCTTAATACAATGCATTTTAAATTATGAGAATTATCTGTGTTTAGTGAGGGGAAAAAAGATATTCATAATTGCTATTTCCAGTCTCTGCTTACTCATTTATACACACCTACTAAAATCATTTTTATTCAAAATAATCTATTTATAGCTAAAAAGGCCCTATTTTTGTACAGATGAGAAAACTTTTTTAAAAAGAGGAAAAGTGACTTTGGTGAAGTCATACAGCATGTAAATACCTGAAGCACATTTGAAACCAGATATTCTGGACTCTGACAGGTATTCTATTCAGTATGCTACAGATTCACACCATTCTGTTCATCAATTCCCTCTCATCAGCAATCTATGGTAATACTCCCTTGCTTCTAAGACCTAATATAAACTTCATGTGGGGTATTTAAATCACTCTATAATGTAACTGAAGACTACTCATATTTCAGCTTTCACTCTATAACTTTCTTTACATCCTCTTCATCATGTATGGAATAGTCTTCCTTCTTAATTCCTGACCAAATTTTTATAGTGTACTTGAGGAGTGGATTAATTAATCAAGTACGTAACGATGAATAAATATGAAGCATAGACAACATTTTAGGGGATCCCTCTAAATAGCAAGCCTCAGGAAAGGTCTATGGATTATAGACATTAAGGATTGTTTCTACTCTATCCCTCTAGATAAGGAGTTTATGAAAAGATTTGCCTTTTCAGGGCCCAGCATTAACTTAGCTGAGCTTTATAAAAGATTTGAATGGACAGTTTTGCCACAAGGAATGAAAAATAGCCCTACTATGTGTGAAATATATGTGGCTGTTGCTCTTACTAGAGTAAGAAAAGCATTTCCAAAAATTGTGTCATTGCATTACCTGGATGATATCTTAGGGTATGCACCTCAGGAGTAAATGTTAGAACATGCCTACAAAAGACCATAGAAACACTAAGGAACTGCCAATTATATATAGCCCCAGAAAAAATGCAAAGGCATGCTCCTTTTCAATATTTAGGATATAAGTACATCCCAAGTTACTTAAGGGGAAATTAAAACTTTATTTAAAAACAGAAAAGTTGAACACCTTAAATTACTTTCAGAAATTGATAGGAGATATGCAATGGATGTGTCTTATTAGGTTTAACTACTTATCAATTACAACCATTGTATGGCATTTTAAGGGGAGACATTGCTTTATACTTACCCGGCCAGCTTATGAAAGAAACCCAAGAGGCTCTGAGAGAGGTTGAACTGGCTTTAACCAATGTGGTTGAAAAAAGTCACTCAAAAACACTTGGAAATATCCGTTTTTGCTACAAAAGAGGCACCTACATCAGTCCTTCATCAAGGAGACAGTATCATCGAGTGGGTGACCCTCAAAACACAACAAGACCAAAATGTTATTCCTTACCCAGTGTTTATGACTAGAATCTTATTAAAGGCCATTAAGTGAGTAATACAATTATTTGGGATAAGACCTGAAAAGATATACAACTTTTATACCAATGCACAAATTAATGTATACTGTGAATCCATCCCAGAGTGACAAATTTTATTGGCCACAGCTCAAAATTTTACACACAAGAAGACCCCTTAAAGATAACCCCGTTATTACATAATTTGAAGGATTTTTGAAGAAAAAGTTCCTAAGGTTCCTCTTAAAGGACCAACGATCTTTATAGATGCATCCAAACATAACATTTGTGCTATGTATTTTCCTGACTTAGCTATAAAAAGTGTAGTCACAACTTCCTTTCAGTCCACTCAACAGAATGAGTTATATGCAATTACACTAGCTCTTACTTATTATCCAGGAGATATAAATATAACATCTGATTTGGCTTATTCAGTAAGTGTGGTACAAAGCCCAAATAAAAATTGTGGCGTCTAACATATAGCAGCTTATTAAGGAATTTCAAAAGCAAGAGAGAAACCACCCAGGTAAGTATTACCTCTTGCATGTCTGCTCTCCTATGGGACTTCCATCCAGGTGCTGTTTTTTTTTTTTTTTTTTTTTTTTGTGGAAACTCAAAGACAAATTGTCTTCTCACCATGTTAGCTAACACTCCTCTATTTCAGGCATCCCAAGGATCTTATTCTAAATATCATCAGGCTGCATGAGTTTTACATCTGCAGTTTGGGATAACAAAAGAGGAAGCTAGGAGCACAGTAAAAGCTTGTACAGCTTGCCTTCCTTTCCATGCTCCTACACTCCCTTCAGAGAAGAACCCTCTTGGTTTGAGACCCAATGAAATTCGGCAGATGGATGAGACCCATTTTTGGTGGTCTGTCTTTTATCCACATTGTTGTGCACACCTTTTCAGGATTTACTTTTGCAGTACCAGATAGCCTGAGAGGTCACTGACTTCCTGACACAGACCTTTGCAGTTACAAGCAATAAAATCAGATAATGGACCTGCATATACTTCTGAACATTCTTCACACTTTTGTGCACAATATCCAATATCACACACTACTGGCCTGTCCTTCAATCCTCAAGGTCAGGCAATAGTAGAGAAGAGGAAAAGACACATCACGATGTTCCTCCAAAAAAAAAAAAAAGGGAGGGGAGTCATAGATAACCCTAGAGAACTTCTAAACTTAACCCTTTATACTATTATTTTTTTTTGTTTTTGATTAAGATGCACTGACCTTCCCAGCCAGGTTTCATAAACCCGCCAGAAGGGCAGTGTCCAGTGCAAGCAGCTCCAGTATCTTTAGATAATCACTAGGTGATGTGGAGAGATCTGGACAATGCCAAATGGAAGGGACCAGACTGACTAACAGCTTGGGGCAGAGGGTTTACTTGTGTCTCTACAGATGGAGAAGGAATTCAATAGGTGCCAATGACCCATATCCACTTTGTGCCTCACAGAGTAATGGTAAAAAAAAAAAGACCCTCATAATGAAGAAGACCTAGGAAACATCTCTTGACTACTTCCACCACTGAAAGAGCATGGCAGTTAACCCTATGTGCATGGCAATTGACTCAGGAACATTACCATGACCATAAAAATAATTGTTAATGAGACTGATGCAGGATTCCCTGAGATATAAAGTGATGGACAATAGATTGGCTTTGCACTATCTCTTGACTGCTGAAGGATGTGTATGTGGGATTGTGAATTGATAGTTTGTGAGAAATGAAATTTTAACTCAAATTTTCTAAATTCTAAGATCAGCTCACTGTATCCTACATTATACTGTGTCATAAGTCAAATCCTATAATCCACATCTCATTTATTAGGAGTCTGAGGTACAGTTAAGTTAATATTAAAGATAATATATTTAATAACAACATAGTCTCCTTGGAAGACTGCAGGTTTTAAGAGATAGAGAGTTAACCTAGAAGGCTTGTATTCAATTCCTGCTTCCAATACTCACTGGCTAGAGTGATTATATGTATCTTACCTTCTTATTGTCCTTCTTGTAATGACCCTAGAAGAAGCCCCAGTGGAAACACGAAACCCCTTAGTCACCTTGTCAATCAGGGAGTAATGATCAGAAATAATGAATAAAGGATCTTTTCCTCTGTGGCTGAGTTTAATAATCAGATAGTGGTCAATTCTCCAAAAGTTTTTTCTCCTTTCTTTTCTTTCTTTTTTTTAAATAATAGTTTATTTCCCAAATACATGCAAATATAGTTTTCAAAAATCATCTTTGCAAAATCTTATGTGCCAAATATGGGGGGGGAAACAGGAGAAAGGAATACAAACAGAAAACAACAACAGAAAAGTGAAAATACTATGTTCTCTTGCAGATTCAGTCTCCACATTTCTCTCTCTGGATGCAGATGGTTCTTTGCATCACAAGTTTATTGGATTTGTACTGGCTCACTTCATGGTTGAAAAAAGCCAAGTCTATATAGGATGATCAATTCTGATGGACATGGCTCTCTTCCACAATGATATGATTCAAACCAGTTCCTATTGTTCAGCGATGAAGATAGTCATATACATCCAGAGAGAGGCCTGAAGGAACTGAGTGTGGACCACAATAAAGCATTTTAACGCTTTCTGTGAATATTTGCTTGCATTTTGTTTTCCTTGTTAGGTTGTTTTTTTTTTCTCTTTCTAGATCTGATTTTTTTTTGTGCAGTAAGATAATTGTATAGATATGTATGCATACATTGAATTTGTCATATAATTTAACATTTTAACATGTATTAGACTACCTGTCATGTAGGGGTGGGGGTAGGGAGAAGTAGATGAAAAATTTGGAACAAAAAAAATAATTTGCAAAGGTCAATGTAGAAAAATTATTCATATGTTCTGTAAATAAAAGGCTTTAATAAAAAAAGAAAAGAAAAGAAAAGAAAAAAGTCAAATCTATTACAATATAATATTGTTACTATGTACAATGTTTTCTTGGTTCTACTCACTTCACTTAGCATCAGTTCATGTAAGTCTTTTAAGGCTTATAAAACACTATTCCATCACATTTATATATCATAACTTATTCATCCATTCTCCAAATGATGAGCAATTACTCAGTTTCTAGTTCCTTGCTACTACAAAAAGGGCTGCTACAAATATCTTTGCATATGTAGGTCTTTTTTCCTTTTTTATGATTGAGATACAGACTGAGAAGAGACATTTCTGGATAAAAAGGTATGCAGAGTTTGATAGCCCTTTTGACATATTTCAAAATTGTTCTCCAGAATGATTGGATCAATTCACAACTCCAACAATAATGTATTAGTGTCCCAGTTTTTTCACATCCCCTCCAGAATTCATCATTATCTTTTCGTCATCCTAGCCAATCTGAAATGTGTGAAGTGGCACCTAACCCTTATCTTAATTTGCATGTCTCTAATCAAAAGTGATTTAGAGCATTTTGTCATATGATCAGAAATAGCTTTAATCTTCAAATGAAAACTGTCTGTTCATATCTTTGACCATTTATCAACTGGGGAATGACTTTTTCTCTTTTAATTAGCATGGACTAGCATTCTCCAAAACCCTACCCCAATATTTGGATTAATTGATATATGCACAAAGCCTGTAAAAACCTATCAGATTATTTCTTTGAGGAAAGGTCCCCATTCTCTAAGGCAAACAGCTAGTGTAGTAGGTAGATTATTAGGGGCTAGAGTCAGAATGATTCATTTTCCTGAGTTCAAATTCAATCTCAGACATACACTGCGTTATCCTGGGCAAGTCACTAATTCCTTCTTGTCTTAGTTTCCTCATATGTAAAATTAGCTGGTGAAGGTTATGAAAATCCACTTCAGCAACTTTTTCAAGAAAAGTCAAAATAGAGTCACATAGAGTTGGATATAAATGGCATAACTACACAATAACAACAACAACAGCATCAACTTTTGGGGTCCCAGCACAGTTTCTTTTACTAGGGTCCTGCTGGATCACTCTGTATTCATCCAACCTCTGTGACTCTTTTATGAGTACCTATCTTCAATAAAATTGACTTAATTTCTTATGTGTTCCAGGTTTCTTTATATGGGATTTTGATATTCCAAAACTTCTTTAGTCTGCTTAAAATACATATTAAGTTAAAAACTGCTAAATTGCACTAGCAGAGACTTTTCATACCAACAGTTTTCTACAACAATGAATCAGGTTCAAAGCAAACATAATTTCTTTACATTAATACTTAGTATGTTAAAAATTGTTACATTAAGAATTAACTTAATAAAGAATAAAATTAATGACTACCTTTGCTAACAAAAAAGTGAAATCTTAAATATTTTTAATAAATTTATCATTCCTCTTTTTCAACAAGCTAACAGGCCCATTATTTTCATAGTCTATAGTCACTATGTCTCACATACTATGCCAGGTGCATGGGATCCAAAGATAAAATTTAACACTGTTTGTCTGCAAAGAGTGTATATTATTTTTGGGCAGACAGTGGGAAGAGTGGTATCACAAAGATAAAAAAGTACAAATGTATACAAAAAATGGAAATCAATTTGGAAAGGGTGAGTGTGACTCTAACAAATGAAAAGTACTGAATAGGCTCTATGTAAGGACTGTCACTTGATCTGAATCATGAAGGAAACTACAGCATTCTATATAGTAGAAGCAAATGGGTATATTTCAGGCCTTGTATAAAGCTAAAATATTGTGTTTGGGGAATAGAAAATATGTCCATTTCACTGGAATATAAGAATATTCCAAGGAAAATGATGGTCATCATATCTGGAGAAGAAAGCAGAAAACAAATATAAATCATATTAAAGACTAAACAAATCAATTTATATTTTATCCTGCAGAGAATTGGGAACCACTGGGGTTTATGAAAACACTTTGCTCTTTAAAAATCAAAGTCCAAAAGGTCCATAGTGGCTTGGTTCAATTAATGTTCTAATCACACTAGCAACATCATAGAGGAGCCAATTTCCTCTGAAAGAAGTACAATTACCTGGTGAGTTAGTCAAGTAGAAATATAATGATTCAGCAAAAAGTATAAAGGGTTGAATAATTCACCATTAGTGCAGAGTACCTTCAATTGCCTTTGGATAGAACTCTTGAGAAATTCACCAAAAAACTATTAACATTTTCACAAGACCACACAAAACTATATTTTGAGGATTAGAAAGGACCTCAAAATCCATCAAGTTCAAGCCCTTGATTTTATAGATGAATAAATAGACTCCAGAGGGAAAAAGTCACTTGATAAATTTATTCAGATATTGAATGTTAGAGCAAAGATTTTCTTAAAATCTTCTGTTAGCAACACTAGCAATCATTTCACTGAAACATCAATACACATGGACACATATATTCATATATTTGCACATGAATACACATATGATTTTATATTATCTACTCTTTATTAGTAGTACTCTGCAATATTAATAGAAATAAAACATTGTCTAGATATATACATACATATAAGCACACATTCACACACACACACACAAATGCACATCTGTGTCATTGTATACAGTTGTTGGCACCTTGTATATGCTTAATAAAATGTTTCTGCTCAAACGAATTGAAGATTATAAGATTTTTCTCTGACAAACATGACAGAAAGAACGCAAAATAGATCATTTAAGAGAATCAGAATTGTGATTTATTAGAAGGTCCATCAATGGCTATTTAGTCCAACTTGTACATGAAAAGAACACTCATAAACTAGAAATTTAGACTTTGTGTGATGACCTTCACTTTGGAGTAATTTCCTGCCTGCAAAAAGAGCCCATCTGATTTGAAGAAACTCTTATTGTTCCAAACAGTTTCCTCATTAACAGCCCAAATGTGGGTTTTCTTAAACTTTCCAAGTATTGCTTTTCTCCCAACTTTTACCTCTTGAACTGATGAAAACACATAAAATTCATTGTCAAAATAGTCATTGTGTATATATGCATATATGTGTATACATATGTATATTACTATATTTGTAATTGTATGTATATATTTTGTGGAAAGAGAGAGGGAGAGAGAGAGAAAGAGAGAGAGAGAGAGAGAGAGAGAGAGAGAAAGAGAAAGAGAAATAAAGAAAGAGATCACATTCTCTTATGTCCAACTTTTCACCTCCAAAAAAAGAAATTCCCCCAGTACTTTTAAGTGATTTTCCTTTGTTATATATTTTGTGATCTGTCTTTACAAGTCACCTTAAATCTGGACCTTCTCCAGTTCGTCCATGGATTTCTTATGCAAATATATTTTCATTTCAATGTCCTCTTAACATTTTCAGTATATTGTTATGAAAATAATCAATGTAAAATTTTGATCAAAAATAAACGGTCGTTCCAATTCAAAATGAAGTCAATAGTTCTATGGAAGAGGGAAGAGTAACTTTTAAGAAGTTAGCTTTAGCTGATTTCTGACTTGATTTTTAAAGGTCATGCCAAGAAACACATTATTTTTTTCTACTATTTAATTTATCTAAATGTTCTTCTAAGATTAGAGTTCACTAATGCTTCTGTCCTCCGGGTTATAACAGCATAGTTATGAGCAAATTAGTTTGAATTTCGTGCAATTTTAGAAAATGTGTTCCTGTTAGGCAAACCAAGATTAACTGAAAAAACAATTCCTTAGAATTCCATAAAGTTTGCCTAGCAAGATTCAGAGAAAAAAAATTGGATGCTTTTCCTCTTCCCTTCATAAGGAACATTATTTCTTGACTTTATGCTCTTTTGCATTCAAAAGTAATCTTGATGCCAGCAACCCTCTGGCTACAAAGAATCTGCTGACTTTCTAGTGGGGAAGACCTTTAGGCTTTACCTTTATTAATTTAAACATAATGCATAATAACTAGCTCCAAAAGATTATCTTCTGGCCATGCTTTTGGAGACACATAGAAAAAAAAATGACCTTAATTTCCACCCAGTAGAAGATACAAAACTCTTATCCTTGAATCAAAATTAGTCAGTATAAGACAGTTCCAAATATCAAAACAACCATAAAAATCAGCACCTAAATCACATTCATTTAAATCAATTCAATTAAATACAATCCCTAAATTTAACATTAATTATTGAGTGGTATTATGAAATATCAGGTAGTATATGAAAAGACAGAATAATTAATATCTGCCACTAAGAAACTTACTAGTTATCCTGGTTCTTTTAATATTTCAAGGTTATGAGTACAACCTTCAGCTTGCACAACTATTATCTTGCTACATGACCAGACTATTTCCTTTTCTGGTCAGATATATACACAATGTCTTTCCTATAATTTCTTCTGTGCATTCTCATTGATAATATGCAAGAACCTTATTTGGAAAAATGCTTTGTGTCATGCCATTGTCCTTTGAATTCACATGCAAATTTTCTTCTTCAAAAACTGATTTTCCTGATTCACACTTTATATTTGCACTTGAAAAGTATTAGTTTATTATATGAACTTTTGTGGTAATGCACAAGAGAAGATCAAAATATAAAACAAAAAATAGCAAGAAAAAGTATATAATTTCCCCAATACATGCTGACCCAATTACAGTCAATAGATGGATTGGAATAGAAATAGATAAATAGAAAGACACATAAATGATAGATAGAAAGATAGGTAGAGGATGGAATTTTTCCAAGAAAATAGGTTGCATAATTATTTTAGAGAATAGTTGTGTATGTGTTTCTGCATATCTATATCCATCTATATATATCTGTATCTATTATATGTATGTATGTATATGGAGAGAGAAGCAGAAAGAGGAAAAAAAGAAAATCTCTTCATATTCTCTCTTTTTTTAATTATTAATACTTTTTATTTGCAAAACATATGTATGGGTAATTCCTAAACATTAACCCTTACAAAGCTTTCTGTTACAAATTTTTCACCCTACTCCCCACCCCTCCCCTAGATAGCAGGATATCCACTACATGATAATTATGTTAGAATACTTAAATCGAATATATGTATAGTTATTGCCACACATCTTTTTTTTTATTCAGGAGAAATCGTATCTTTAAGAAAGAATAATCCGATAAAGGAAATACAATGCAAGCAAACATCAATAGAGAACATGAAAATGTTATGTTGTGGTCCACATTTCACATCCCTCTCTCTGGGTGTATATGGCCTTCTTCACTGAACAAATAAAATTGGTTTGAAGCATTTCATTGTTGAAGAGAGTCATGTCCATTAGAACTGATCCTCATATAGTACTGTTGTTGCCGTGTACAACGATCTCCTGGATATGCTCATCTCACTCAGCATCAGTTCATGCAAGTCTCTCCAGGCCTCT